>MJUU01023217.1:45129-58234 GCA_002080025.1 Modiolus philippinarum
GAGGAGAAGATCTTTGAAAGTATTTTCCCATAGGGTCCAATGTTAAAACTATGATCCCCGCTGGCGGCCATCTTGGATATAGCGCGGATCTGAAAAACAAGTTTTTTGTAAGGGACCAGCTAAGGACTATTGTGACCAAGTTTGGTTTCAATTAGCCCAGTAGTTTCAGAGGAGAAGATCTTTGAAAGTATTTTCCCATAGGGTCCAATGTTAAAACTATGATCCCCGCTGGCGGCGGCCATCTTGGATATAGAGCGGATCTGAAAGACGACTTTGTTGTAGGGGACCATCTAAGGACTATTGTGACCAAGTTTGGTTTCAATTGGCCCAGTAGTTTCAGAGGAGAAGATCTTTGAAAGTATTTTCCCATAGGGTCCAATGTTAAAACTATGATCCCCGCTGGCGGCGGCCATCTTAGATATAGCGCGGATCTGAAAAACAACTTTTTGTTAGGGACCATCTAAGGACTATTGTGGCCAAGTTTGGCTTTAATTGGCCCAGTTAAGTTTCTGAGGAGAAGATCTTTGAAAGTATTTTCCCATAGGGTCCAATGTTAAAACTATGATCCCCGCTGGCGGCCACCTTGGATATAGCGTGGATCTGAAAAACAACTCTTTTGCAGGGGACCATCTAAGGACTATTGTGGCCAAGTTTGGTTTCAATTGGCTAAGTAGTTTCAGAGAAGAAGATCTTTGAAAGTGTTTTCCCATAGGGTCGAATGTTAAAACTATGATCCCCGCTGGCGGCCATCTTGGATATAGCGCGGATCTGAAAAACAACTTTTTTGTAAGGGACCATCTAAGAACTATTGTGGCCAAGTTTGGTTTCAATTGGCTCAGTAGTTTCAGAGGAGAAGATCTTTGAAAGTGTTTTCCCATAGGGTCAAATGTTAAAACTATAATCTCTGCTGGCGGCCATCTTGGATATAGCGCAGATCTGAAAAACAACTCTTTTGTAAGGGACCATCTAAGGACTATTGTGGCCAAGTTTGGTTTCAATTGGCTCAGTAGTTTCAGAGGAGAAGATCTTTGAAATTGTTTTCCCATAGGGTCCAATGTTAAAACTATGATTCCCGCTGGCGGCCATCTTGGATATAGCACGGATCTGAAAAACAACTTTTTTGTAAGGGACCATCTAAGGACTATTGTGGCCAAGTTTGGCTTTAATTGGCTCAGTAGTTTCTGAGGAGAAGTTTCCCAAAGGGTCCAATGTAAAAACTATGATCCCAGCTGGCGGCCATCTTGGATATAGCGCGGATCTGAAAAACAACGTTTTTGCAGGGGACCATCTAAGGACTATTGTGGCCAAGTTTGGTTTCAATTGGCCCAGTAGTTTCAGAGAAAAAGATCTTTGAATGAAAAGTTTACGCCGGACGGACGATGGACGGTGGATGGACGAAAAGTGATGGCAAAAGCTCACCCTGGCTGTAGCCAGGTGAGCTAAAAATAAGCCAAGTAATCCAATGTAAGAGCATACATAACTTCGCAATGTGATCAATTATTCTGTAAAGTTTGGATGGAATCAGATAAAAGATATATGAGATATGACAGCCACAAACAAAATTTTACTAAGTGATAAGGGATAACTTCTTTAAACATGGTACCTGCATTGTATTGAAATGTATCCCAACTAAGGATACACATGCAAAATATGAAAGTCTTATCATTTACCATTCAAAATATATACCCAATGTTAAGTTTTTTTGCAAAAATTATATGGACAGACCAAAAACTATATGCCCCCGTTCAAATCTTTGATTCTTGGCAACATTCTGACAAAATATGCACACTTTGCACTGTGGTCAACAGATTCAATCAGATCAAAGATATAAGAGAAGTACCTCAGACAAAATTTTGTGGAAGACGGACAAAAGAAAGCCTATACAATAACAATGCATCTCCCCTGTTAACTTATTTACCATGGACCCGTTTTTATCATAGACCTCCATTTACACACTTGATTTGCATTGAATTATAGTTTTCAAATTTTAATAGTACATCAAAAACAAAACACATCACCCATTAAAGTTAGAATTTTGTTAAATAAGCATTTTTCTCCATTGTAAATATGCTACATTCAATAACCTGTAAAATATCTATTGAATAACACCTACACACCCTCAACCTAATAAACTGGTATGATCCATAACGATATTGAATCTCTTGACTTAATCAAACTGGAATAAAACATTTATAAATAGGGAAGTTTAAACATTCTTGTCTTAACCAACTTTGAGTTACCTACATTATAAATATAGGGGAAACAGATAATAACATTTTAAAAAAATAAGTATGTATTTAAATGATGAGGGCTTGTTTTGTCAACAAAATATATGTAATATATGAATACTGTATAGGACTATTAATTATCATCTTAAACTACTTGTATTATCTGTTAAATTTTTGACATTTTTCAAGTACAAATCACAATCACCCCTACATATTGGAAAAAATGGATTTTTCTTTTTGTGTTAACCAGATCTATAAATAGAATTTGGAAATTTTTCTGTATAGGTAAACTAAATATAAGTGATTTTGTAGCTTGTGACGTCATTATTTTGAACAAAAATCTTGACTACAATAATTGCTTCAATTCTGTAATTTGCAGGAAAATATATAAATAAGGAAATAAATGTTCAATGAGATGAAAAACTGTTTGTTAAACTGAAATCCAATATTATTTTATTATATTTTGCATTGTGACTTGAATCTATTTTACAGGTATTTGTCAATAAGCACTGACAATGGATGCTTTTATTATGACTGCAGAGCTGTAATTTTCTGGCAGGCAATGAGTGTTTATATGTAATATATTTCTGTGAAAATGACATCAAGGGCAATCAAACACAGACATTGAAGCTTTCTAAGGATGGATGTACAAGTTTGAGGGCAGTATTTTATTTTATTCACAAGTTATCAGTCAGAAACCTGGTCTAACTCATTGGCGGATCAAGAGGGGGTTGGGGGTGGGGTGGAACCCCCTTTTTTGGACAATCATATATTTTTAATGAATATCTTCATGTTTTACTAAGAAATACCCCATAAAATTTTTGTGCCTTGCTCCAGGGGCCAAATTTCCTTATATCCCTAACTGGAACCCCCCCCCCCCCTTTTCAAATTCCATGGATCCACGCCTGTATCATTAACTTACTCATTTTATAAAAGGGATGATAATACCAATATCTTCTGGTCTCACTTTAACTTACAATGTACTTAGTTTTCAATAAGGGGTGATAACACAAATATCTTCTAGTCTAACTCTAACTTGCTCTAGTTATATCAGGTGTGATGATAACAATATCTTATGGTTTAATTTAACTTACTCGTTTTCTATAAGGGATGATAATACTAATATCTTCTGGTTTGAATTTAACTTACAATGTACTTAGTTTTCAATAAGGGTTTATCACACAAATATCTTCTAGTCTAATTCTAACTTGCTCTATTTTTATCGGCATTATGTACATTTTCTCTTTGAACTTACTGACTGATATTGTCAGTATCTCCGTACTGACCTGATACAAGAAAATATCAGGCAATGATGTCATGAAACTGACATCATGATTCTTACGATGTTGCCGATAAAAACAATAATGGTTGTTATGAAGGTCTCGACAGAAAATATCACGAGTATCACAGCTCATCCTATCGGACTCCCCATGATACGGTGATATTTTCTGTCTCGACCATCAAAAGTACCATTATTCTAAATATATCAGGTATGATAATACCAATATCTTCTGGTTTGAATTTAACTTACTTGTTTTCTATATTACATCAATATCTTCTGATCCAAACTTGCCTTACTGGTTTTATACGAATATCAAATGGTTTTACTTTAACTTACATGGTTTCTATAAGGGGTGATAATACCAATATCACCTGGTTTTACTTTAACTTACTTGTTTTCTATAAGGGGTGATAATACCAATATCACCTGGTTTTACTTTAAATAAGGGGTGATAATACCAATATCCCCTCTTTAACTTACTTGCTTTCTATAAGGTGTGATAATACCAATATCCCTTCTTTAACTTACTTGTTTTCTATAAGGGGTGATAATGCCAATATCCTCAGGACTAACTTTAACATCAGGATCATTCAGCAGTCCTTGTAGATACCTGATAACTTGCACAGTTTCTACTGGATTAAACCAGGAAGGACTGTTCCCTTCTCTCAAATCTTCTCCCTAGATATTAATAGTAAAGGAGTTCAACATAAAACATTGCCATTTTAATTCAATAGAAAAAAGAAAGGAAATGGGGAATGTGTCAAAGAGACAACGACCCAAAGGGGAGTAAGCCACCATAAGATCTTCAATGAACGGTAAGAAAACCCAACACCCAACGGTAGGTCGGAGTCGGCCTCAAGCATATTTGATGATCGCATTGTTATCAAACCAAATAATTCATTTTAACTGAAGACAGTAAAAGAAAAATGTTAGGAAAGGTATTCTGTTTGTTATAATTAAAGTGTGTTTCAGAGTAATTAATTGAATTAAAACCATCCCTTTTCTTACGAAGCACTTTAATTCAATTAATTACTCTAAAACATACTTTAACTAACTTAAAGACCGTGCGATTTATTTAATATACAGAATTTTATATGTGAAAAAATGAATACTGACATCCCCCCATCAAAATAAAATCTCCTACTCATGTGTATTCATAAGTTTATTAAGGCTATTTGCATCAAATAGTTAATAAATGTATTTTTTGTTCTACATGCAGAAAAGTTATCTTTTATATTGATCTTGTGTCAAATATTTGTTTACTTTTATTATATAAATACTGATTAGATTGTAGTTGAAAAATTAACTGAGTTATTGATCTGTTGTCACTTTAGACCGTGTTCACATTAGAACTATATGCGATCGATCCAAATTAAGATCAATTCTTTTAAAACCTGTTTATGTTCACATTTAAAACATATGAATCGATTGCGATCGATCCCAATTAGGTTTGACATTCTCATTAGAACCGATTGCCATCTTATGTTTATTCAAAGCACTCGAATTGATGGCAATCAATCTTTACTGTTCACACCAATGCCATAATCGTCTCTATTTGAATCGATTTTATTTAGACCACCTCTTTTTATCGGACCAAATAAGATCGATCGCAATCGATCTTTTTATAGTATGAACAACTAAAACCGATTGGGATCGATCGCGATCGATTCAAATGTTGCAAGTGTGAACGTGGTCTGTAATATATTTTCTTACATCTGTTCATTAACTTGCGATGGTAGTTGCGACAGTTTATGAAGGTCGTTTGATCACCTTGATATTACAGAAAAGTAGTGCAGGTTCGATCCTTGGACCAGGAAAATTTTTCCCACATGAAACTTAAACTTCATCTAATATTTAGGTGAAACAGAACAGAAGGTCAAAGTTAGCATATATGTGAATGAATATGCATAAAAATTAATGAGGTTAATAATTCGGGGTAAGTTAATAATTTGAGGTAAATCATCAGTTAAAGTGCTTCAAAATCGGGAGAATCAATGGAAAGACAAAAGAAAGATGGAATAGTCCAAGGCATTTACAAGAATTAAAGTGTCTTGAATAACAAAAGAAATGCTCATAAAAGGTCTTAAATGCAATTAAAACCCCTATAGAACCTCCAATAGCTTTCAATATATTTGAAGTAATTATATGCTTGAAATTCATTTTAACTATTCTAAATACAGTCAAAACTTTTTAAAAAGACAAAGTATGAGACTAAATAAATATGTCTAATATGTCAGACATAAAAAAAAACTGAAATGGTAATGAGTAGTTTAACCATCTTCCATAGAAACAATTAGTTTAAACACCTGGTTTCCATAACAGTGTTTTTCAAAATAAAAATATTTACCTTATTTACTTACCCTTACACCGTGAAAAATTATAGGAAAGTTTTTAGTTGGTAACATTGACCAGTTACAGAGTCCATGTGTGAGTCTGTGGTCTGCCTTCACTAATAATTCTCCATGGTAAAATAACTGTGATGGTAGACCTAGAATGCTGGAATGGGATCGATAGTTTTCTACTAACTTTGTCACCTACAATAAAATGATATAATACAAAAACAAAAACAAAAACAAAAAACATCCAAAACTTCCTCATATATTTCTTTGCATATTTATCTATTGTTCTACCAGTATAAGAAACTTTTAATGTTTAGTAGAGATTTAAAACAAAATCACATACTAAGTAATGACTTTTACCTAAACAACTTTTCCCAATTAAAATGTTCTTCTTTCATATTTGATATGATTTCAGGTACTGCCACCTTAAAGATACAATCCAAAAAACTTATAAAAGAAAGAAAAAAACCCCGAAATTTTGCACCATAAATACTAAATGTTACAATACTTACCAGAAGTGGGTCATAACAACCATGATCAGCAAACATTGTCTCGTTCCTGTCATATAACGGTCTTCTCATCAATCTCTCTAAAAACGACAGTTCTAATCCATACTCCCTAGCACATTTAGATCTTAAGACTGGACCTAACTGCATAGGATCACCAGCTAAAACTATCTGGAAGATAAAAATAAAAAATACTGGCAAACAGGAAGTCGATGGCAAACAAACTTGATAATCACTTACATAATACATCTCATCAATTCCATGCTTTAGACAAAGTTATTACCACTTTTATATACAAGCCAAGAAATCTTTGGCAGCAAAAAATTTTTGATGGACAGATGGATAAAGAGAAAACTAAAGGGCACCTGCATCTTGATGTGGGTCCCAAATAAGCAACAAATTAGGAACATGTAGAATTTAACACTGGTGAAAGCTGAAGACAAGAAAGACATCATTAAAGGTAGTTCAGGGACTAAAAATAGTAATGGTGGATTACATGATACCCCGCCACGTTTCACATAATTTCTAAGTTAAAAGGGGCATAACTCCACAACGATGTGTACCACTGAACCCAAAATTATACTTGGCCTGTGTTTTGTGGTAATCAATTTACATACCATGTTTGAAGACATTTGCAAAATTTCAAAGTTTCAAGGGGCATAACTCCAGAACCCCTTGGACCTCGGAACCCAAAATCGAAATTGACCTGAGTTATGTGGTAAACAATTTACATACCAGGTTTGAAGACCTTGTGTTATTTCAAACACAAGTTATCAGTCAGATACCCTAAAATTCACAAAATTTCAAAGTATAAAGGGGCATAACTCCAGAACCCCTTAGACCTCTGAACCCAAAATCAAACTTGACCTGAGTTTTGTGGTAAACAACTTGCATACCAAGTTTGAAGACCTTGTGTTATTTCAAACACAAGTTATCAGTCGGAAACCCTAAAATTCGCAAAATTTCAAAGTTTCAAGGGCCATAACTCCAGAACCCCTTAGACCTTTGAACCCAAAATCGAACTTGACCTGAGTTTTGTGGTAAACAACTTACAACCAAGTTTGAAGACCCTGTGTTATTTCGCTCAAAAGTTATCAGTCGGAAACCCTAAAATTCGCAAAATTTCAAAGTTTCAAGGGGCATAACTCCAGAACCCCTTGGACCTCTGAACCCAAAATCGAACATACCAAGTTTGAAGACCTTGTGTTATTTCGTTCACAAGTTATCAGTCGGAAACCTTCCGGGGACGGACGAACACACGACTGAGGGTATCACATAATACCTCGCCACTTCGTGTGGCGGGGTATAAAAAGATTAAACGATAGATTTTTCTTCTTTGATTGTAAGATTATCAAATGTACTTAAAATTTAGGTTATATAACAATAGGTCAGCAAACCCATTTTCTCAACAAAAGCTACTTTTAAGTAGCCAGAATTTGAACTTTTTTATGAAGGCTATACACGAAGAAAATAAAATGCTTATTATTCTAATATAAGAGCAATGGAAACCATGACGACTTGCCATATGTAAATATCCAATAACATCATGATCAAGGTCACAACAGTCTTTACACTGAAATAGAGGACATCATAATATGTTTTGTGCATAAAAATGTCAGGAAATCTTATGTAATGGCTGTCTTTACCTTGTACACTATAGGTCTGCCTAATATCAAAAACCGGTGGTTTGTAGTCAATTTAAATATGGGTGTCCATCATTTTCATCTATTTTACCCCTCGCTCTGTTGCGCTATGCTCTTGGTAAAATACCAACAAAAATAATGGCCACCTATTTGCAATTCTACAACAAACCACTGGTGGCCATAAATTATTTCTTAAATAAAACCATAGATTTCAATTTAAATATTGGAAAAAGTATTGTTGAAGTAATCACTTGTGAAATATGAAACAAAGCTCATATTTTTAAGAAATTCTGAAAATGTTAATTGTTTCTATATAAATTACCTCTCCTGAATAAAATAATTTACATTTAAGTGGTGGAATATCACTGCAAAATGTCTCCATATATAAATCATAATTACCTGACCAGTGTCATCTCCAATCATACAGGCAGATATAAGACATTCTGGTTCTGTAGCTTGCCCTGCCTGCAATGTAATTCAATCAGTAATAACATTCCAATAATATTCAAACTATATCATATGCCATTTATTGTACAAAAGCCTATATGGTTAGGGCCATGGTATGTTTCTTCATAAACTTAAGTAAGCTATCAATAAAAAGGGCTGTAAATGGGAGAGTGGTCACTTAAGATTTATAAAAAGCTTAATATTCTGAACTAATCTTGAAAAAAAAAATATCACTTCCTCATTCACAGAGATCTTACCAATTGCACATTGTATGACACTAAATATATGTACTTGTATGCTTTTTACTTTAACTGTGCAATGAAGATGAGGTAGAAAAATGACCTTTTTCTACTAAAACTGTGACCTTATTTTAATGCTGCCTTCAGATGTACATATAATGTGCATCGAATACGGATCAAAAACGTTTTCGATGCGCATTCGATACCTAATACATGTGAACACAACGTTACTGATACATTTTGAGTAATTACTAATACGCATTATTTTAATATGCATCGAATGCGAATCAATTCGAATTAAGTGTGAAAGCAGCATTAAATTTGTCAGTATTATTTGCAAAAAAAAAGAAGTAAATTTTGCATTTAGCAGAAGTAATTCATATCATTTATTCATAATTCATTAAGTTACTTTTTGGAAATAGCAATTGCAGATTATGGGGCAATACCCTATACAATATGTACACAAGAAATTTCACATTTCCCTTTATATAAATGAATTGTTCCAGTTGGCTTAGACAATAACATTGTGGACTGTACCAGTTGATAACATTAAGGAGTTAAAGGTGGGTACTTGTAACATTGTGTTGACCTTTAATGAGGACAAATCGGAAATAAATATGTGGCTATCAAAGGTCAATATCTAAGTATGTAAAGATCAATTACATCTTTCAGTGTAAAAATATCAATATATAACATGAGTGACCTTTACCTGTGCGGTACTTTTGAACTGAGCCTGCGAACTAAAATTAGTACAAATAAGTACCAAGCCTTAGTGCAAATATGGCACTATTATCTGAAATGATTGATTCATGAATTGATTTCTGTCAACAGGTTATGTAAATCATAGAAAAATAATATTTTTATCACATTTAAAAAAATCATTTTCGTATCACATTACATCATCACAACAGAAACTATATCTTATTGAGGGTTATATTGCTAGACAATTCAATATCCAGTATAATTATTTAACACAATAAATAGTTATTACAAAATATTTCAACCTGTTTTTTTGGTCTAAAAGTAGAAAAGCATTAACAAAAAACATCTAGCAAATTTAATTACACAACAGTTACATCTAAAAGAGTTTACAATTCTTGTTCCAGTGATTAAAACTGCACAACCATCTTGTGCATGTGATGAAAAACTCTAATTTCACTAAGGGAGAAAATTATATAGAAATAATAAGGGGAAAATCACATTTTCATGATTTAAAAAAAAAAAAAGATCAGTGATGCCAATATTTTAATTAATATTTCCAAAGTGATTTCTATAACACACTTTATAGTAAATTTTTACCCAAATTTTATCATTTTATTCATATCAAAAATTCCAAAATTGCATTTTCTCCATATACAGGCTATATAAAATAAAGGTCAAAATCCTGCTCTTTTCAGAAACTTCTCTGGCAAAAGGGAGTTTGGTGACCAATTAATTTTTTACTAAAATTTTGAAGTGCATTTAATAAACCTTCAATCACATAAAACTAAGAAAATCTAAATGGCACCAGGGTACACAGGCAGAGTTGCAACTTCATATATTATGTCATAGATTTAGTGTGGATTTTGAAACCAAAATATTTCTTAAATTAATTCCTACTTATTATCTTTCCTACCTTATATTCAAAGCTTTAAGAATTCAAAAAGGTCAAATTTCATGTTTATTAGTTACTGTCAAATATCTTGACTTTTCAATATATAATCACAGTGACCTTTACTTTGTACTGATTACAATTTCAATCAATACAGGTTTTAAAATATCTAGCAGCAAAGAAAATACCAAAATTTCTTTGAATCAAATGTAAACTTTTCAAACTATCATTGAAAAACCAAATATAATTGAAAATTTCATTCTATCTTCAGTAACTGTACTATGACCTTGACTTTTGACCTGCTCTCTGCAAAATCTATACAGTTGCTCTCTTCCTTGTACTTAACAATACATCAAATTTCAAGAAAGCACATTGAACGAAGATACAGGTACATTGTTAAAGGTAGATTACAAGCTTACTTTGTGAAATATGACTCCGAATCAGGGAAAAAATACACAGAAGAAGAAGAGATTCAAATGTTAGAGTTTCTTTATCAACGATATATTTGTCCAGTTTGGAGGACTTGTTTTTTTAACAGACTATCGGAATTCAAATGAGCACAAACTATGCACCTCTTCTAGCTGATCTGTTTCTCCACTCTTATGAGGCTTAATTCATTGAAGGGCTTCTTCAAAATAATGATAAACCCAAAGAAAAAGATCCTTTTAATTCAGCTAATTCTATATAGATGATACACGTATTTTGTCACTAAACAACCCTCGCTTTGGTGATTTTCTTCATCTGATCTATCCAAGTGAGCTCCAAATTAAGGATATTACAGATACTTCCACATCGGCCTCTCTCCTTGACCTTCATCTTGAAAATGAGAACAGCTATATGAGTCCACACCCACAAAAATTTTTGTTCTACGGATTTGTTCACCAAAAATTGTGGGGCGGCGAGCAAAATTTTAATTTTTTTATTTTCTGAATATTTTTATATGCGCTAATATAAGGCCAATTAAAATTAATTGGTAGATTTTCATCGACTTGAAGATAATATTTGACACCTGCAAAGACCTCGTAGCGGATGTTATTGATAAGAATACACCAGTGATTGAGTTGCATTATCGTTTATCAGAGAGGTTGGGATCACACTCCCAAACGGGATCGGAAGGAACAATTGACAAAATCTATAACAAAAATTAATTTCAAAAAATAAATTCCACCTACCCGCCCCATATTTTTTCTTTGGGTTGGATGAAAATCTACGTTTAATTGGCCTAATGAATTTTTTTTTAAATCAAAGAGACCCCATTATAGCAAAGGCTGCAATTTTCAGTCTTATGATGACAGATTTAGCTAAATGACACTGCTTAAAGCAGTTACAGGTATTCATTATTAGTATTGTTGGATTATTGCTGACATTAAATGTTTTAGTTTAAGAATTAGTTGAATGAAATTATTGAGATAATTACAAACATAGCATATATAAAGAGAAATATGCTATTTTTATGTATATGTCAGGGTGGTGTAAGATCTTATTACCAAAGACGTGGAAAGTTTTGGTTTGTGTGACTTTGAGTGGATTGCTTTACTTTTCTTTCATAAAATTAAACATTTCCCAGCTTATGCCGTTAAATCAACCTTGTGATATTTGGTCTCCTGTGATTTTTATTTGCAGTATTTTTAATTACAATGTTTTTGCCACTGGAAATCGTCTAAGAATAAAAATTTTTTACAGTCACTTTCACAGACCATCTGTCGCCATCGGACATCGATGAGATGGTCAACATGTGAAACCAGAGGCTCCCAGGAGCCTGTATTGCTCACCTGGCTTTCAGTTGCCACAATCAAGGTAACATTGTAAGTTATACAGCTGATCTTCAGTCTCTCAAACTTTCGTAGCTCAAACACCACCAATATCTTGAACTGTATTTAAAGTCTGATCATGTTTTACTATTATTTCTTTATCGGCTTTTTTGACAAAAAAACGTTCTAGCTACGTAAGGACCACTTTTGACAAAAGTTTTTAAGTCGAGATGTCATTTTGTAAATGACGGTCAACAAACAATTTTCAACATCGGTTTTGAAGTCACAACACCAATATCTATTTAAAAACCAGATTTCATTGAAATCCGACAACATTGAATTTTCCCGTCTCTTTTGGCAGCCATTTGAAAATGGCATTCAACAAACAATTTTCAACACTGTTTTTGTAGTAGTGACATCAATATATCCACTTGGATACCAAATTTAATTGAAATTAGATAATGTTGAATTTTCCCGCCTTTTTTGGTGGCCATTTTGAAAATGGCAGTCAACGAATAATTTCTAACATCGGTTTTGAAGTTGCAACATCAATACCTGTTTGAAAACCAAATTTCATTGCAATCTGACAATGTTGAATATCCCTCCTTTCTTGGCAACCATTTTGACAATGGTGGTCAACGAACAATTTTTAACATCAGTTTTGAAGTTGTGACATCAATACCTATTTGGAAACCAAATTTCATTGAAATTGGACAATGTTGAATTTTCCTGCCTTTTTTGGCGGCCATTTTGAAAATGGCAGTCAACAAATAATTTTTAACATCAGTTTGGAAACCAAATTATATTGAAATTGGACAATGTTGAATATTCCTGCCTTTTTGGCGGCTATTTTGAAAATGGCAGTCAACGAATAATTTTTAACATCGGTTTTGAAGTTGTGACATCAATTTTGGAAACCAAATTTCATTGAAATCGGACAATGTTGAATATCCCTCCTTTCTTGGCAACCATTTTGACAATGGCGGTCAACGAACAATTTTTATCCCCGCACTTTCGAAGAAAGTTCGGGGATATTGTAATACCCTCCGTCTGTCCGTCCGTCCGTCCGTCCGTCCGTC
>MJUU01023217.1:70195-102784 GCA_002080025.1 Modiolus philippinarum
GCGCTATGATATACATTCTCATGCAATTGAAAAATGACTGTTATGTATTGTAAATACTCAAATGACATTATCTCAATTTTTGTATGACCAAACTCTGATCAACGGCAATTAACCCGCAACACCCCGGACTGAAGATTGTTGGACGAACGGCAATCAACAGATCAACACCCCTGCCTGATCCTATTTCGAATTTAGTCAATTCCAATCCCAATCGTTGCAAAATATCGTCTGTTTCGGAATATGCACCTGACAACTGTTTCCAGGTAATATTTTGTATTTATCGATGTACGACTTCTGAGTATTTTGTTTTGAGTCGGCCATTACATGTATACCGAACGCGGACCTCGGAGAAGACACTAAATGACAATCGCAACAAGTATAATGGAACAGCCAATGTGGAACAGCCGTACTTTTCCTTTCATTGATAATTGATAAGTAGAAATGTAAACAAACATTACGTCTTCCGTAGATTGTAAATAATGGACTGTTGTTCTCGACGGCTACTGAATTTGATTTTTTATTTCCAATGCATTGTTACGATTTATTTCAAAACGGCCACATCGTTTCATTGACGGTTCAGGAAAGTACGTTTAGGACATTCATACAAAAAAGGCATCAATCTTCCATATTCATACATCTACACACAAAATTTTATGAATGGGAAATTCATTCGGTGATTAATTAACGAATTCGGGCACCATTTAAGTGTTGAAAAGTTCGTGCAATAAAATTAATGTTCAATGAAAATAGACTATTGAGTGTTAGAGTTTTTTATGAGATCAGAAAGATGTGTACGAGGTTTCCTGAAAAGGATTCTTTTAGCATGGGTATGATCACTAATGTTTGATTGCGTGAGGTTGGTCACCCGGGGTCGTAACATAGGATAGAATTCTATCCTTTGGATAGACACTAATCCAAAAACGATGACTGTTCAAACTTCAAAATTTTCAGATGGGGTTCTAAATTCCATGATGGGGAGTCAGAAAACCATTGGCAGGATAAAGAATTAATATCTTTAACATAAAATTGACATGGTTTTAAAAGGGGGTTAAAAATCTCATGGTGCATGGGTCAAAATACCATGGCTATTCAAACTTCCAAATTTTCAGATTGGGATTTACAATTCCACGATGGGGGTCAGAATATCATTGCAGGAAAAAGAATTAATATCTTGAATTTACATGTTTTGAAAGGAGGATTCAAAAAACCATTGTAAAAGGGCGGATACCATGGCACACCAATCTTCACAATTTTCAGATGGGCTCAAAATTCCATGATATGGGGTCAAAGTACCATGGCAGGATAAGGAATGAATCTTTTACAATTTACATGTTCTGAAAGGGTAGGTTCAATATTCCAGTAGGTGGGTGGGGTGTAACAATACCATGACTGGCTAGTTTTCAAAATTTTCAGATGTGGATTCAAATTCCATAAGGGGGTTCAGAATACTATGGCAGGGTAAAGAATAAATATATTTTAACAGTATGTACAACTGATATGGTTTGAAACTGGGATTCAATAACCCATGATAAGGGGGGGTCAAAATACCACAACTGACCAAACTTTACAACTTTCAGATGGGGGTTCAAAATTCTATGAAGCGGGGATCAAAATATTGTGGCATGATAAAGAATAAATACCTTTTACATACAACTGACTTGTTTTGAAAAGGGGGGGGGGGTTCAATATACCATGGAAGGTAGGTAAAATACCATGGCTGACCAATCTTCATAATTTTTCAGATGTGGTTCAAAATTCCATAATTAGGGGTCAGAAAACCATGACAGGGTAAAGAATTAATATCTTTTATGTACAATTTACATGTTTTGAAAGGGGGTCGAACAATTGCTGAACAAGCTTCATTAAAAATGGAGAGCCATTGTTTTGACCCCAACCACTGGATTTTTAACCCCCTTTCAAAACAAGTCAATTCTACCTAAAAGATGTTCATTCTTTATTCTGCCGTGGTATTCTGACCTATCATGCAATTTTGAACTCAAACTTTGAAAATTGTGAGTTTTGTCAGCCATGGTTTTTAACCCCCCCCCTCCCCCACCAAGGGATTTTGAACCCACTTTTACAATATGTCAATTATTCATAAAAGATATTTATTCTTTATCCTACCATGGTATTATGACCCCTATCAGAGAATTTTGCAGCCCTATCTGAAAATTGTTAAGTTTGATAAGCCATGAAATTTTGACACTCCTACTATGGGACGCTATTCAGTTTTGAGTGAGCTGCCAGAGTTTATACATAGATTATCTCCTAAAAATTAGTGTTCAATCCTATAATACCCTCTCCTTCAGAGCGGGGGTATAATAATGAACACAAAAATCTACAGGGTGTGTTATATGTGTTTAAATTAACAATGAAAGGTTACAGAGAAATGCACATGAGATAAACTGTCAACAAATACATGATTCAACCAAGCAATGGAACAACGCTTTTATTGTTGTTTTTCATCTTGAAGTCACCATGAGGCCTTCAACATTAGCTATGCTTATACCTCATAGTAAGTTCAAGACAGCCCATTAGTCTTATATCAATGTCAAGTTTCAAGACTGCCACAAATTCTTATAACAATGTCAAATTTTAGAATTAACTTCAACTTTAACCTGAGTCACTCATGCATGGAATAAACAGTTGTAATTTTGTACAAATCGTAATTTGTACAAAAACTTTGTACAAATTATAATTTGTATTTTCAGATTGTACAAATTACAATTTGCCAAGGGCTCATCATAATACAACCCTAGCACATTTGCCAAGTTGTACATTTAGAAAATATTCCAACACAAGTACACATAAACAGTACCTGTATGTATTGTCTTCATGTTTTATGTACTTCATTGTAAGGGTACTCGTCTTGATAAGTTGGACTTTTTTCTAGTTTGATTTTTACTGTGAGTCTTTTTGTGTATTTATTTTTAGCCATTCACCACACATAGGGGGAGGGTTTGGATCCAAGAAAACGAGTTTAACCCCACCGCAATTTTTGTGCCTGTCAAAGAGAATTTGATTTTTTTTTTTACGTTTCCCAGTATATCATCTATGATCAATGTTTGTCATATAAATAATGTGCATTCACACAAGAAGTTAAAAGTTAAAATTTGTGGCGTTTTGCATTTGCGCTGATTTTTTCTTTCATTTGCACCGATTATATTTTCATTTGCACCAAATTTTTCTTTCATTTGCCCCTATTTTTTGCTTGTTAATTTCATATCAAATACAGGTAATTCTTCATTTTGTTCCCACTATACTGATGAAATTTGTAAAATTGCTTACCCAGAAAAGTTTTAAAAATAAAGCTCAAATGTTGATACAAATGGAATAAAAGATGCAAGTTGTTATTAATCCCCTTTGGGTGGTTGTCTCTTTGACACATTCACTGTTTCCCTTCTTTTTTCTAAGTGTTTAACTAAATACATATTTATATCAACAAAACCTGGATTGGCTCTGTCTTTACAAGACGTTTTGGTACTACATTGGTATCAGTATGGTACAAGTTTATAGTCAGATCAATCCAATATTTTCAAGGTATTGTAGAATTATTTGATACAAGTCTTTCGTAGTTATTTGTTCTTTTTAATCTCAACTTTTGAGCTCTAACTTTTATCCTGGAATTTTAAAATTTTGCCATTTCAAAAATAAATGAAAAAGAAGCAAATTACCGAAATTGAAGTATATTTCAAGTTAGGCATTAATACACTTTTGGTATTTCAACACCGGTTATTTCCAGATTTAACCAACATATCTTCTTTTAATGCATAGTACATGTAATTTACTTGAGTCATATGAAAAAAAAAATCGTCACAAATCGTAATTTGTACAAAAACTTTGTACAAATTATAATTTGTATTTTCAGATTGTACAAATTACAATTTGCCAAGGCCTCATCATAATACAACCCTAGCACATTTGCCAAGTTGTACATTTAGAAAATATTCCAACACAAGTACACATAAACAGTACCTGTATGTATTGTCTTCATGTTTTATGTACTTCATTGTAAGGGTACTCGTCTTGATAAGTTGGACTTTTTTCTAGTTTGATTTTTACTGTGAGTCTTTTTGTGTATTTATTTTTAGCCATTCACCACACATAGGGGGAGGGTTTGGATCCAAGAAAACGAGTTTAACCCCACCGCAATTTTTGCGCCTGTCCCAAGTCAGGAATATGTTGGTCATTGGCTTGTCCTTGTCTTCTTATAAAATTTTAGTTTCTTGATATTTGGGTTATTGGATGTGGTTTTTTTCTATTGATTTATTCACTTTTTTTACCTTTTCTGGGCCATTTAGGGCTTACTATATGGTGTGAGGTTCCTCACTGTGTTGAAGACCATATGGTGACCCCTAGATGTTTTGTTTTTGGTCGTTTTAACCTGGATATGGGATGTTGTCTCCTTGACATTTACCCCATTTCCTTTCTTTTTCATAAAGTAAAATTATTGCACCAATGGCCGTAATTTTTTTGAAAAAAAGAAAAATCATTCTCAGAAGGCAATCTTCTTAAAACTTACCCCAAGAGAATTTGATTTTTTTTTTTTACGTTTCCCAGTATATCATCTATGATCAATGTTTGTCATACAAATAATGTGCATTCACACAAGAAGTTAAAAGTTAAAATTTGTGGCGTTTTGCATTTGCGCTGATTTTTTCTTTCATTTGCACCGATTATATTTTCATTTGCACCAAATTTTTCTTTCATTTGCCCCTATTTTTTGCTTGTTAATTTCATATCAAATACAGGTAATTCTTCATTTTGTTCCCACTATACTGATGAAATTTGTAAAATTGCTTACCCAGAAAAGTTTTAAAAATAAAGCTCAAATGTTGATACAAATGGAATAAAAGATGCAAGTTGTTATTACTCCCCTTTGGGTCGTTGTCTCTTTGACACATTCACTGTTTCCCTTCTTTTTTCTAAGTGTTTAACTAAATACATATTTATATCAACAAAACCTGGATTGGCTCTGTCTTTACAAAACGTTTTGGTACTACATTGGTATCAGTATGGTACAAGTTTATAGCCAGATCAATCCAATATTTTCAAGGTATTGTAGAATTATTTGATACAAGTCTTTCGTAGTTATTTGTTCTTTTTAATCTCAACTTTTGAGCTCTAACTTTTATCCTGGAATTTTAAAATTTTGCCATTTCAAAAATAAATGAAAAAGGAGTAAATTACCGAAATTGAAGTATATTTCAAGTTAGGCATTAATACACTTTTGGTATTTCAACACCGGTTATTTCCAGATTTAACCAACATATCTTCTTTTAATGCATAGTACATGTAATTTACTTGAGTCATATGAAAAAAAAAATCGTCACAAATGAAAAATTTGAAATTTATAAAATCGGTGCAAATGTCATACGCCCAAAATTTGCTGAATCTAAATTAAATGAAGAGGTGGTGCATGCAAGACTTTAAAGGCAAACAAAATCTTCTCCAAATATCACTTAAATTTAATTATTTACCTCATCAATTATAACATGGGTGAAGTGTCCAGCTTTAATCCCCAAAGAATACAGTACACCAGCAGACACACATGTACATACAACTATTCTGTAGTGTGAGGCAGTCTCTAGATCATCCCCAATCATACAGTACGGCTTTAGACAGTCTGATATATTCTGAAAAAAGGATGGCAAGTTTGCTTACCAGTCAGTTGTAGTTAATGAAAGAAATAACAGATTCTTACATTCGACCAATATTAAAGATTGAAATATCTTCAAATTGTGTGATAAATCCTTCGTCTTTTTAACATCTTGTTGCTGGGGAAAAGATTGAATTTCTCACACCCATGGTACATATCTCTGATCTTTAATATTGACTTTTAGTCTTTCAGTCTTTTTTTAAACAATCATTCATTATTTCCATTAAATTTGATCTCTGATATGACTGTGAAAATAGTTTTGAATTATCTGCTGTAGATTTGATCTCATAAATAGGGTTTTATTAGACACTCCATAGATACAACAAAAGTTACATGTATCAAGGGGGCATCCAACAATAAACTAATCACTGTTTTGTTTAGCAAAGGAGAAATAATTACAATTCAAAAGATATACCCTATGTTAAAGCTTTTTATAAGTATTCAAAAGCCAAGGTCAGGGTCACCAGGTCCACTATTCTGATACCAATAGAAAGGTCTTGCCACAAGAAGTAGATATGTGAAAAATTGAAAGCCCAATCAGTTACCACTCAAGGATATACATGTACCTTATATTGTATTTAGAATGCCAAGGCCAGGGTAACAAGGCCCACTATTCTGGTACCAACAGAAAGGTCTTGCCATAAGAAATGCACATGTGAAAATAGAGGCTCAGAAACTGAGCCTGAATTGCTCACCTTAATAAATGCTTACAGCAGGTGTTGAAAGTGGTGTTTATCCAAAGGTATCCTTTGTTAAAGTATGTTCTGTGCTAGCGGTATTCGGTTTTATTAGATCAAAACAAAATAAGCAACCTTAGTTTGGCTAACTTTGCTTCAATAGTTTCAGTCCATATGATAAAAAAGATGTTTTCCTTAAAGGGTCCCATTTTAAACAAAGTTATGTGCTGGTAGACATTTCTTTTGGGTGGAATCTGAACAAAATGAGCAATTTTTATACAGGACCTTCCATAAACAGTTTCTGTAAAGTTTGGTTGAATTTGCTTCGGTGGCTTCAGAGAACAAGATGAAAATGTGAAGTTCCAATAGGGCAAATGTGAAACTATGTTCTGTGCTGGCATCCATTTTTTTGTGGTAAATACGACCAAATTTTGCAATCTTTGTAAAGGACTTTCCATACATCATTTCAGTTAAGTTTCAATCTAATTAAAATTAGATCTACAAATTGTTCCTTACACTCACTGCATGGTAGCGGTGAGTGTAAGGAACAATTTGTAGACCTAATTTTAATTAGATTGGTTAAGTTTTGTCAGATTTACTTCAACAGTTTCAGAGCAGACAATGAAAATTAAGTTTTTCACATAGAGTTCAATCATTTAAATCTAAGATCTGCATTAGCATCCATGTTCTTTATCGAATCAGAATAAAAATGAGTAAAACTTGTGAAGGACCTTCCATATATATATATATCATTCCTGTAAAGTTTGGTTGAATTTGCTTCCTTGGTTTCAGAGAGCAATGAAAATGTGAATTTCACATAGGGCCAATGTTAAACAATGTTCCTTGCTGATGGCCATGCTTTTTGTCAAATCTGAATAAAATGAGTATTCTCTGTGAAGGACCTTCCAATCATTATTTCAGTACTGTTTAATTAAATTTGCTTCAATAGTTTCAGAACAGATTTTGAAAATTATGTTTTTCCCATAGGGTCTACTGTTAAAACTAAGATCTACACTGGCGGCCATGCTTTTTATCTGATTGGTACAAAATGAGCAACCTTTGTAAAGGACCTTCCATACATCATTTCCATATCAGAATATTCTTCTTCCAAACGTTTTGATTTAATCTGCACTGACGAGACATAAGTTGTCAAAATGCCCATATGCAGAACATAAATTCACAGTAACCTCGGTATTTTGTTATTTGTGTAAGGTTTGGTTGAATTTGCTTCAGTGGTTCCAGAGCAGAAAATGAAAATATGATTTTCCCATAGGGTTCAATGCTAAAGCTATGTTCCACCCTGGCGGCCATGTTTTCTAACAGTTGCAACCTGTAAGTTGGATTAAATTTGCTACAGTGGTTTCAGACGAGAAGATGAAAATGTGATTTTTCCAATAGGGTTCAATGTTAAATCATAGTTCCAGGCTGGCTGGCAGGCATGATTTTTATTGAATAAGGTTTGATTTACATTATCCTAATTTCTTAAGAAAGAATTGTTGATTTAAATACAAGTGAATGACTGGATATGTTTAAACAATCTTCTGACAGATATCAATACAGTTTAGGAAGGAAACACTTTTTTACTAACTTCTTGGTTTCTTTGAGCAGCATTTAACCTGACCATATCTGTTGTTTTAACCTGACCACTTTCATGTAACCTCTCTGCCTGAAAAAAAGGTCAACTTAAAATCGGTACACAGATAAAGGCTACAAACAATACAAAAATACCAAGACAGACCTTTACATATACAATTTGCCAAAGAAAACTGTATGTATATATCAGGTTCTGAAAGAAGAGAAATAATTTGTAAAGAAAAGAAAAAAATAAAAAAATAAAATAATGAGTAAAAATGTTCTTCTCAATCTTTTTACTTCAAATTTTGTTTAAATTTTCTTTTAATTAACAACAAACAATGGGTGATTCCTTTATACTGGACTTCCTTCAATATAAAACTGGTAAAAATCTTCGCCTACAGATGATGATGGCATCATGAACTTTAAAAAGTTTCAGATGGCTGATTATATCTGATTTAATCACACATGCATTAGCTTTGAACATTCATGCACCTTAAGCACAGTTTGTACTTTATATGTGAGAAAATGTCCTTCAAATAAATCAATAAATAACACATTAATAAACTGTTAGATCTATTTGTATATGTTCCATATAAGAATCTCTGATCACTGTCTGTTTATAAGGTCACGTGTACCTGTTAGATTGTTTATTAATACAAAATGGTCATCAGAATTTTAAAGTATGTTTCACAGGAGCAGATTCAGTATTTGAAGTTAGTGAAGGGCATAGTAGAGAGGGGCATGCCCCTTATGCCATCTAAATCTGTGCATTGTACTTTACTGACAACATGGACAATAAGGCTAGATGCACTATTAGAAAGTGTAAATATGTATAGATCACTGATAAATGAAGTGTGTGCCATACTTTAATACCAACTGTACGGAGGTATAAATGTGGAAAGATCTACAGTACAGTACAAACTATAGGGACTCTTACACTTTCATAGATGTCAAGCCCTTTTTAGGCTCAATCAGTAGCCATCAACTTAATTTTCAGTAATTTTGGTCTTTATTTTTTCAGTAATCATTATAAAATAACTCTGTTTACTGAATCTATATCACAGAGTAGTTGCAAAATAATGTGTAAATTACAGAATATCTAAATCTTGTACACTATGTAATGTTTTCAAAAATCATGGTTAATTGATCAGAATATTTTGTTCTGTTCTATTGTTTGTGGTGTACTGCCCTGATAAGTTATAAAACATATAGACAGGCTGGTAAAGTGAAAACTACACACCCTTCAACATCTATCTAAACATTCAATCGATTCAATACTGTCGTGTTTGACATAATAATTTGAACTCATCTTTACACTCAGGACAATTTATATATTAAATGCCATTCTATGGAATATCTTGCACAGAAACACTGGCCTTTGGTTTACTTTTTTTTGCAGCAGACAGCCTATCAGACTGCATTGTGACAAGGTTGGCAACTTTCAACTTTTTGGATATAAACAATTTTACTTAAACCACTTGGAAAAGGTCCAAGAAACCCAAAAGCAACATCCGTTTTGTAATTTAGAAAACTGCTGTGGAACATCAACGAAAGAAATCCCTGTTTTGCAAACTTGAACAGCAGCGATCGAAAATCCGTAACGATTGCACTGATGAGCGTAATGCCGCAATTTTTATCTCAAATCCGTGAAAATTACGGACAATATGTAATAGTTGGCATCTATGCACTTTTAAAAGATAGTATATATAAGGAAATATTTTCAGTACAGTAAAATGGGTGCAATACTGTAAAGTCAGCTGCACTATTAAATGGTTTAAATGTAAATGTTCTTTAGTAAATAAAGTGAAAACCATACTTTACTTTTATCAGTAGCATGATAAGATTGTGTAAATATGAAAAGGTCTGCAGCACTCTTATGTGTAAATAGAACGTACTAAAAGGTCGGCATCACTATTAGACAGTGAAACTGCACTTTTAGATGATGATGCTGGACTATATTGTGGTGTAGTTGCTGCAGATATATTACTTACTATAAGGTCAGCTGCACTATTAGATGGTGTACACGCTAAGACTCGACTGAATGGTATCTGCTTTAATATCTGTAAAATACTCTCAACAACTGTAACAGTTTTACCTGTTCCTGTAGAATAATTAACATTATTTCTTTCATTTTTTTGCTTAACATTATTTTCTTTATAACTATTAATTTGCATATTATTGCTTTATACATGTTTTATTGAATTTATTTTCTTACAGTAATTTTGAAATGATGTTCAAGAGATAATTCATGGGAGCTTGAATATATACTGATTTTACCAAGGGTTGGCCCTTTATGCCAAATATTTTACCCTGAGCAACAGCAAGGGGTAAAATATCGACATAAAGGGCCAACCCTTGGTAAAATCAGTATATATTCAAGCTCCTATGAATTATTTCGATTCTAATAGGACAAATAAGCACAATATTCTAAGTGAAGCACTACTAGGTGAAAGCAAATAATTGCCATCCCGCCAATTGAACAAACTACAAAAACTGAAAAAATATATATGAATTTGTGAATGTTTTTGTATCGTATGTTTTTATGTGGACTTTAACAATACAAAACTGAAAGAACAAATATTTATAGGCATCTTTATTTTTATTTCCAACTGCTTGTTCATGGTTGAAAAATACTGGAACAAGCTATTTTACCATGTATAAAATTTCATCAAAGTCCTTGAAGTCGTGCGAGAAGGAGGAGTATTATAAGGACTCAGTTTCCCTATCCTAACTGCTAAATTGTTATTGGTTTAATTTGCATATTCATCTTTGTATAATTGAAAATTGATATTTAGCTAATAAATATGCTTACATCACATAAGAGTTGAACTTATACAAAGTGCAGACAGACAGATGCATGGCATGAGGGACTAACAGACAGACAAGACAGGCAGACACAAAGGGTGATTAATTTTTTCTCCAAAAACTTCATTTCAGGAGGCTATCATTATCAAATTTTAAAATTTCTGATAAAATTGTAATACAATCTGACAAACTATGCAGCACAAGATAATTCTCCATCAATTAATTACAGTGAAACCTGTGGAATCCGACAGCTGAGTATTTCAACATCCTGTCAAATCCAGCTTTGAATTTTGGCCCCAAGACAGCTTTTAAATGCTTTTAAGACCTTTGTATTTCAAAATACTGTATAATCCGACACATTTTTATATTCCCAAAGTGCCCTGCATTAGACAGGTTCCACAATATGAAATTTTCATAAAGAATAATTTCTTAGGTGGCTTCGAAGATATTAATGCAATTTACTAGTAAATTACCTGGAGGACCAAACAAAATATAAGGTATAGGTCTACTCTGTCCCTGTATTATCCTATTTACAGCAGCCCTCTGTCTGGCATTCAAGGACTGGTTGTAATACTGTAGTCTTCTATGCTTACTATTTTTAGAATTTATTGGTATCACTGATGCACTCTGGGATAGTGACCTTACTTGTGACAATTTTGGAACCAACACTGATGGAAATAAAACTGAAATGAAATTATTGATTGATTGATTGAATATTGTTTAACGTCTACTCAGCAATATTTCAGCTATATCAAGACGACAACAAGTTTGTTAATAAATAATCACTTTGGGGTATGGAAAGGGTCATGGGACAGGAAATTCTGACTGCCACTGGAAAAGTAGGGTGAAATCGAAAAGGGCGGAGAATTTAGCCTTGTAGCCGATCACCTACGGACCACTCAAAAAAAGCTTGCTACAAGGGTTCTTTAACGTGCAGGAAGCGTGGCATTTCTTCCAACACGTGGACCTGAGTTTACATCCCATCTGAAAGATGGGGTGTGTATTTATTAATCCCACACAACCACGGAATGGGTCCTATTTCTATATCCCGGGACCCTCGGGGTCAGCCCCGTTTAGGAGGGGTCACACCCCGCAAGCCGGAGATACTAGGTCCTATTTCTATATCCCGGGGTTCCCTCGGGGTCCTGAAATGAAATTAAATGTAAGAAATAATTTCCTTTGAACACCATGGTTTCCATGTTACAACCTTTGTTTAAAAATACATATATTCATTTACTGGAGAAGTAGTAATTTCAGTTTTTTGACTTGATGATTTATATTTGCATGAATAACTTCCAAGCATCTCCAATGAAAAAAAAAAAACAAAAAAAAATTTCACAATCCTAACCTATAATAAAGAAATCATGTACAGTTAAACCTGTACAAACCAAACCTTTTTCAAACTGCAGATTTTGTTTGTTTAGTTCTTGATTCTGTCAGGGTTTGGTTTTGACAGGTTTCAATGTATTGAAATAAACCAGTTTTTTTAATTATTTTTTCAATATTGTAAATAAGAAAGGTAATGAGATGTACTTACAACTTATAAAATGTAACTGGTGTGATATCCAAATAATCATACCTCACATTTCTGACATGTAAGAAAAATTTGCATAACCATTCTAAATTTTTTGAATATATAAAATTGTAATGTGGAAAAATTTGAAAATGATTCTCACAAGACCCTGCATCACTCGTCTGGTTCCAAAATAGAATTATTTTCATTTGAAAAGGGATCAAATTGTGCTGCACATGCTGAATGTTTTGTTGCTTACTTTAAATAATATAAAAATGGCAATGTTTCAGATCTACAGATTATCTCAAAACATGTTTTCCCATAGGACCAATATTAAACTGTCTTCCCTGTTAGCAACCATCTTTGATGAAATGCAAAGCTGAAGAACAAAAAAGTTTTCTATAGGAAACCACCCAAAGACCATTGTCACCAAGTTTGATACCAATTAGTAAAGTAGTTTCAGAGGACAGGATCTCAGAATGCATTTTCCAGTATGTTAAACTATCTTCATAACTGGCAGCCATCTTGTATAAACTGCTAACCTGAGAAAAAATAGACTGGACATCTCAAGAACCTTTGTGGCCAAATTTTATTCCAATGGAACAGTTGATGCAGAATAGAAGATCAATGAGCAAAAAGTTTACATCAGACACTAGCATCGGATGGACAGAAAATGTACAAATAATGGCTTTAGACATTTGAGCTAAAAACTTTTTGAGAAGGGACCACCAAGAACTATTACGGCTTATTTTGGTTCAAGTTGGCCCAATTATGTCAGAGAAGAAGCCGAAAACATCTTTTAATAAAAAAGTTTGTGACACAAATGGATAGAAAAAGGACACAAAGTGATGGCAAAATCTTACCCTGGCTTAAGCCAGGTGAGCTCAAAATTAAAATGATAATTGTTTGATAATTCCAGAAATTATAAGGTTAGTAAAATTCCAGACTTCTAAGAAACTGATCTGTATTGTGCTGTAAGGGTTAACCTAATTTTCAAAAATTTTTATTCAATATTCAACAAATACAATCATTAACCACATATATTACCATTTTCTCCCAACTGTACTGCAAACTCAGCTGCCTGGTGACATCTTCTGACGGGTGCCCTGTAAATTATAAATGGCAATGATGTAAAAATTTGAAAATAATCAAAAATGGCAATGATGTAAAAATTTGAAAATAATTATCTGTAAGTCATTGAAGAGATATGAATATATTAACAAATTTCAACTGTTTGCTTCTTTATGACATTCAGTTATTTATAAACTGTTGACACAGAATATGTCTCACCTTACCCATGCATCACATGAATCTGCACATTGATCTTCAGCAGCAGCCATGATAACTAAATGTAGGTCTTAATTTGTGTGCACTACCTGATTGCTAAAGTCGTCATATGATTGTTCAAGCACGATAGAGGGGTCAATGTGTATAATCCTCAGGATGCAACTGCATGTCAAATATTGAAGAAAAAATTTCGAGGTCAGTGGAGCATGACTGCAGGGTCATCGACATAAAATGCCACTGAAACTGATCTAAATCATGATAATTTAACTGCATACCAAAGATCAATGGGCGACTATGAATGGTTGATGTTAAACGGACCCAAGAAAAAATATAAACATTTAACAAACAGTGCAAAATTTCGAAGTCAGTGGAATATGGCTGGGGGGAATATACATAAAAGGCTACTGAAACTGATCTGTACTGATGCTAATGCAACTGCATACCAAATATCAATGGGAAACTAAGAGTAATGATGCTAACCAGAACAAAGAAAAAACCTAAACATTGATAAAAAGTGCAAAATTTCAAGATCAGTGTAGTGGCGGCATAGACATAAAAAGCCACCGAAACTGATCTGCAACTGCATACCAAATATAAATGGGCACCTATGAATGGTTGATGCTAAACAGACACAAGAAAAAACTTAAACATTGATTAAAAAGTGCAACATTATGAAGTCATTTGAGAATGACTGTGGGGGCATGGACATCAAACGCCACAGAAACTGATCTGTACTGATGCTCATGCATACCAAATATCAAATGGGCAACTATGAGTGGTTGATGCTAAACAGACACAAAAAAAAACTTCAGCATTTGAAAAAAACAATTCAAAATGTCGAAGTCAGTGGAGTATGATTTCAGGGGCATAGACATAAAACGCCACTGAAACTGAGCTGTACAGATGCCAATGCAGCTGCATACCAAATGTCTATGGGCAACTATGAGTGGTTGATGCTAAACAGACATAATTTTGAAGTCAGTGGAGCATGTCTGCAGGGCCATAGACATAAAACACCACTGAAACTGAGCTGTACTGATGCTAATGAAACTGCATACAAAATATCAATAGGCTAGCACTGGTGGTTGATGTTAAACAGACCCAAGAAAAAACTTAAACAATTGTGGAAGCTGCCGCAAATGCCGCTGGAATCACCACACCTAAGTATCGCTTTTTTTCGACTATTGTTGAAGGCTCAACAAAAATGCTACATCACTTAAGGAAGATCGACACTAATACACAACGCATTCTATTTGCGCATTAGTGAAACACAAGTCTGTCACAGAATTGACTTGATTTTCAAACCGGAATATTCCATATTTGGCCTTTTCAGTGACGTCATAATCGATTAACATGCAAATTCCCACGAATTAGCTCTCTTTTCCCATAAATATTGTCTATTTCGTAAATTATATAAAATATCTCTCTTAATCAAACGGTGACATATATATTATTTAAGCTCAACATAAAGCTGAAAAGTTAAAGAATAAAAAAAATCTATCTGGTATTTATTTCATATGAAAGCTAAACAATAAGCATATTCCCTATGTATTCTTTGTAAATATCGCTGAACAATCCTGAATTTGGCCTGATTTTCAAAGACTGATAACAGAAAAAGATGATCAGTGACATACAATTTTTATTCTATTTTTTTTAACAAATTGACTAAGACGTACAAAATATTTTAACCCTTAGACTACTACACGTGACAATTGTTGTTTTTGAGACTCTCTGTGTATTTTTGTCACTGACGAGGCTCCATACATGCAAAGGTCATCGTGTTGGTGTTCATTTTAAACATTAGAACTCTGGCTACAATTTCAGACTAGTTTATAACTGCATTGAAGGATTTTAGTTCCTTTTTGCTTGAAAAATCGGCACTTGAAGAAGAAAATCTAAAAAATGTCATATTTTGGTGGGGTATGCTACCCATTGTCACCTGTAAGCCAAAAACTACAAACCCCATTGGGACAATATTGATGTACACATCTTAAATTAAGTGTCTTCTCTCAATTTTGACAGTGTGACAGCTTTCTGATTTGTACTTCCGGTACTGTGGCCGCTTTGGGTGGGGTCATATTCCATACTTAACCCCATGCCAGACCCTACCTTACCCAGGAATAAACCAAGGATGCCAGTATGCAGAAACATGGTAACTCTTTACAAAGATCCCAACAAACTGGGCCTCTGAGTGTCATACAGTCCTCCATGTCAATAACTAGTACGAAAAATGACCAAAATTCATGTTTTTTTCCATAGGGTACCTATGTTTGGACAAAATTTGGGGTTGGCCTCTGTTAAAATAAAAATTCTGTCTAATATTTTTATTAGGATCTATCTACCTTAAAGTTTTAGTCAAACTAAACCTTAGCCATTTAAGCATATCATGTAGTTCAGGGACCCAAAAATGTTGTTGATGTTTGTGAATGGATATACTGTGATAAAGAACTCGAGGGTTTCTTGTTGACTCTTCCCACATAACTTGAACAAGGATAGATTCCTATGCCTTTCAATATTCATGGTTAGGACTTTTGGGGAATATTATATTACTTGATTCAATTACTGTAAACCTGGCAATTTTCTCGTGGAGATAATTTTCGCTTATTTCACCTTTGGCAAATTTACACGAATATACCCCCCTCGCAAATACTTTTAATAACAAACGTTTATACAATCAAATTATAAAGATTCATGACTATTACAACCACATGAAAGGTACAGGTATTTTAACCCCCAGCAAAAATAACCACATTTACAGTAGTGAAGAATAAAAATTAATTGTCGGTTAAAAATTTTCATCTAATGTTTAAAAAGAGATGACAACATCGATTATCATATCAAACAAGAGCTGTCGCCGAATGGCAGCCAGTTATACCCCCGCTCATTGAACTCTGAATCAATATTGTAAGTGCAAATTAAAGTGTTTCTGGACCCAATAGAGACGTGGACACAAAACAAGTGAGGACACAACAAAAGAACTGACACAGATTAGACAATTAGATAAAAATAAAAGAAAATGTGTCCATGGGACACCGACGCCTCCATCATACAGATATATCAACAAACAGGAAGTAGATGAGTGACGGACTTGAAAAGGGGAGACACGGTACAACTTATCATACCAAAGCTTCATACCAAATATCAAATCATTCCTGTGTGAAGGATGGACAGAACAGCATTAGTTGTTGTTAAACAGGAAGTAGTACATCAATATGGCGGAAAAGAGGGAGACACAGTAAAGTACCCCATACTTAAGCTCCATGCAAAATATCAAGTGACTGACATGTGTGGTTGCTGAGAAAAGAGTGATGAGAAAGTCCAATTTAGGAAATGAACAATAAAAATGCACAAAGTCGTTTAACAGAAAGTTGTGATTTGATATGGCTTAAAACGGGAGATGCAGTAAAGGACCCATACTAAATCATCATACCAAATATCAAGTGGCTGTCATGTGCAGTTGCTGAGTAAAGTGTGACGAAAAAGTCTTAATTTGGAATTTGAAAAATAAAAAACGTACAAAGTACGAAGTCGTCAAACAGAAAGTTGTGATTCGATATAGCCGAAAAGGGGAGGCACAATATAGGACCCCTTACTGAAGCACCATACCAAATATCAAATGGCCGTCATGTGTGGTTGCTGAGAAAAGTTTGACAAAAAAGTCCAATTTAGGAAATGAAAAGTAAAAAACGAAAAAAGTCGGCAAACAGGAAGTTGACATTCCATATGGCTGAAAAGGGGAGGCAGAGTATAGGACCCCATAATGAGGCACCATACCAAATATCAAGTGGCTGTGATATGCAGTTGCAGAGAAAAATGTGACGAAATAAAGTGTGACGGAAGGACGGACGGAATGACAGACGGATGGAAAGAGGTAAAACAGTATACCCCCTCCTTCGGAGCGGGGGTATAATACAAATAGAAAAATTCTTAATGAAAAAAATAATGAAATCAATTCTTTATTAGAAATCTGGCATTAATCAGTCTTGCATGATTTTTTTCATTATTTGTGAAAGATGTAATATCATGGGTTTTAAACAAAAATTTATGGTTAGTCTTCCAGGGAATTGTCTGCACAGTATAACAAAAGTAATAATACTTCTGTCAAACAGAAATGAAATGCAGAAGACTTGAAAATGTCTAGCACAGTCAACTTTTCCATTCTGAGAGTCTTTCCCAAATGTAATTAAGTTCTCCTGTGTGGTTCTTAAGAAATAGGTAACTGATATTCTTTTTTGTGATAAATGACAAAAATGATGATAAGGAAATTAATTTTCAAAATGTTCCATTTGCAAGCAATACAATGAACAGTAAAATATATTGAGATTTTGTCAAATATCCGTAGATGAGAGAAGGAACTTATTAAATTTGTATACAGACCTGTTAAATGTAAACATTACATTATAATCCTTCCCTGTATATCCTTCCTGGAATGTTTTATTGAACTTCATCAACACTTCATCCTTCAGGAGCTGGAAAAATAACCAAACAAGAGCTGTCGCCGAATGGCAGCCAGTTATACCCCCGCTCATTGAACCCTGAATCAATATCGCAAGTGCAAAATTAAGTGTGCGTGGACACATTACAAGCATTTACACAGTTGCTGAGAAAAGTGTGACAAAAAAGTCCAATTTGGGAAATGAAAAGGAAAAACGCACAAACTTGGTAAATACGTTATGATTTAATATGGCTTAAAAGGGGAGACGCGGTATAAGACCTCATACTGAAGCACCATACCAAATATAAAGTGGCTGTCCTGCGCAGTTGTTGAGAAAAGAGTGACAAAAAAATCCAATTTTGAAAATGAAAAGTAAAAAACACACCAAGTCGGTAAACAGGAAGTTGTAATCCAATATGGCTGAAAAGGAGAGACATATTATAGGACCTAATACTAAAGTACCATACTAAATATCAAGTGGCTGTGATATGAAGGTGCAGAGAAAAAAGTTATGAAGAAGTCCAATTTTGAAAATGAAAGTAAAAAGGCACAAAGTCGGTAAACAGGAAGTGGTGATCCGATATGGCCCAATAGGGGAGGCGCAGTATAGGACCCATACTAAGGCACCAAGCCAAATATCAAGTGGCTGTCATGTGTAGTTGCTGAGAAATGCAACAAAAAGTCACAATTTTGAAATGAAAGTAAAAAAGGCACAAAGTCGGTAAACAGGAAGTGGTGATCCGATATGGCTGAAAAATGGAGACGCAGTGTAGGACCCCATACTGAAGCACAATGCCAAATATCAAGTGGTTGTCATGTGTAGTTGCTGAGAAAAATGCGATGAAAAGTCACAATTTTGAAAGGCACAAAGTCGGTAAACAGGAAGTGGTCATCTGATATGGCCGAAAAGGGGAGGTGAAGTATAGGACCCCATACTGAAGCACCATACCAAATATCAAGTGGCTGTCATGTGTAGTTGCTGAGAAAAATGTGACGAAAAGTCACAATTTTGAAAATGAAAGTAAACAAGAGGCTCTCAAGAGCCTGTATTGCTCACCTGGACCATGGCTGACATAAAGAAAAGGCAATTCCAATAAGAAACACAAAATTTAACAGAATACTTTTTTTTCCTAAAATTACAGTGTTCTTGTTTGGTTTCCATGGCCACCGAAAGCTCCACCATCCCAGAACACTATTCAAAAAAAATTTTGGCTCGGGTTCCCCTTATAATCAAGGTAATACATGTTGCTGAAATTAAAACATTCAGACCACAATTCATATAAAAATTTTAAAATTTGGGCAGAAGTTCTAATTGGACTAGTAGTTTCTGAGCAGAAGATCCTTGAATGTATATTCCATAGGGTCCAATGCTAAAACTATGTTCCCGCTGGTGGCCATCTTGGATGAGGGATGGACCTGCCAGATACCCTTTTTGGAAGGTACCATCTAAGGGCCATTGTGACTAAGTTTGGTTATAATTGGACTAGTAGTTTCTGAGAAGAAGATCTTTGAATGTCTTTCCCATAGGGTCCAATGTTAAAACTATGTTCCCCGCTGGCGGCCATCTTGGATTGGGTACGGACCTGCCGGATACCTTTTTGGAAGGGACCATCTAAGGACCATTGTGACTAAGTTTGGTTATAATTGGGCTGGTAGTTTCTGAGAAGAAGATCTTTGAATGTGTTTTCCCATAGGGTCCAATGTTAAAACTATGTTCCCTGCTGGCAGCCATCTTGGATTAGGTACGGACATGCCGGATACAATTTTTAAAAGGGGACCACCCAAGGACTATTGTGACCAAGTTTGGTTCCAATTGGCCCAGTGGTTTCAGAGGAGAAGATCTTTGAATGAATAGTTTTTGCCGGACAGACGGACGACGGATGGACGGACGGACATCACTTTGTTCCCCGCTGGTGGCCATCTTGGATTAGGTACAGACCTGCCGGATACCTTTTATGGAAGGGACCACCTAAAGACCATTGTGACTAAGTTTGGTTACAATTGGACTGGTAGTTTCTGACAAGATGATCTTTGAATGTCTTTCCCATAGGGTCCAATGTTAAAACTATGTTCCCCGCTGGCGGCCATCTTGGATTAGGTACGGACCTGCCAGATACCTTTTTTGGAAGGGACCATCTAAGGACCATTGTGACTAAGTTTGGTTATAATTGGACTGGTAGTTTCTGACGAGAAGATCTTTGAATGCCTTTTCCATAGGGTCCAATGTTAAAACTATGTTCCCCGCTGGCAGCCATCTTGGATGAGGTACGGAACTGCCGGATACCTTTTTTGGAAGAGACCATCTAAGGACCATTGTGACTAAGTTTGGTTATAATTGGGCTGGTAGTTTCTGAGAAGAAGATCTTTGAATGTGTTTTCCCATAGGTTCCAATGTTAAAACTATGTTCCCCGCTGGCAGCCATCTTGGATGAGGTACGGACCTGTTGGATACTTTTTTTGGAAGGGACAATCTAAGGACTATTGTGACCAAGTTTGGTCCGAATTGGCCCAGTAGTTTCAGAGAAGATCTTTGAATGAAAAGTTCACGACGGACGGACGCTGGACGCCAAGTGATGGCAAAAGCTCACCCTGGCATAGCCAGGTGAGCTAAAAAGTGTACCCCCCTCCTTCGGAGCGGGGGTATAAAAATCTCTATATTAATGGCATGATAACTAGAAAAAGGTGATCTGCTGATCACAAAAGATACCCCGCCCATTGGCAGTTGTAGCAGTTGCAGGAATTTTCTCACAAAGCTAACTGAAGTTATCATCGGGAAACTATAAATTTTACAGATTTTGCCAAATCAAGCGCAATAACTCTGGAACGCAACATCGGATCACAGTCAAAATCAAACTTGACCTGTATTTTATAAATAGATACATTGTCCCAAAATATTAAAACTTTCCATCAAAGCAAACTGAAGTTATCATCCGGAAACCATAAAATTTACAGATTTTGCCTAAATCAAGGACAATAACTCTGGACCGCAACATCTGATCACAATCAAAATCGAACTTGACCTGTATTTTATGAATAGAAACATTATACCAAAATATTTAAAACTTCCTTGGAAGCAAACTCAAATTATCATGCGGAAACGAAAGTGTGACGGATGGATGGACAGAACAACAGACAGACAGAAAGACGGATGGAAGGACAGACAGACGAACAAGAGGAATCCTATATACCCCAACCTTTTAAGGTGGGGGTATAAAAATAATTTCACACACAAATCAAGTAAATGATTAAGGTGTTAATGCTGTTGGGTAATACAGTCAAACTTTCATTGCCAGAACACTTAAACACCCGATGAAAAAAGTTCAAGCTAGAGAGGTGTTTGAGCTATCAATGTCAAACCTTGAATAAACTTGAACAATGGGGCAGCAAAAAGGGTTTGAGAAATACATGATGTTAGAACTGTTGCAGTTTGAGCATCAAAGCCTAAATTCCACTGTATACAATTAAATAGTAATAAATACTATAAACGTATTAATTTCTGCGGTTGCTAAATTTTGAGAATTTTAAATACAGGACATATTCTGTGGAAACAATTTTAAATATTTTTAGGAATAAATTCAAAATATTAGTTCCTTCTGTGAATTTCTGTGATATTTGCAGGAACTTATTTTTCATATTCTTTGTGAACTGCTAAATTGGCAAAAGTTACTACTTTACAGTAGAATATTGATTGCCTTAAAAATACAATATTTGAATTAAAACACCTCCTTTATGCATAAATCTTTGTGTGCAAAAAAATCCGATATTTGGACTCCTTCTCTATTCAATCATTAATAAATGGAAGAAACTTTGATGTCCACAAGTCCATGAAAATAATAATATGTTTATTTGCCTTTCTCCGACCCATCATTTTTTAAATGGGTAGGTAGGTTTGGAAATTGTTCTATTATATTGATATTGATATTTTTATTTTTCACATGTTTTTGTGAAAATTTTATGTTTTTGCCCCATAAAATTAAAACAGGCTCTCAAGAGCCTGTATCGCTCACCTGGACCATGGCTGACATAGATAAAAGGCATTTCCAATAGGAAACACAAAACATAAAATTTAGTAGAATACTTTTTTTCTTAAATTACAGTATTCTTGTTTGGTTTCCATGGCAACCCAAAGATCCACTATCAATTACAACCCATAACAGAACACTATTCAAAAAAAATTTGGGCAGGGGTTCCCCTTATTATCAAGGTAATACATATTGCTGAAATTAAAACATTCAGACCACAATTCAAATAAAAATTCAAAAATTTGGGCAGAGGTTCCCCTTAAAATCAATAAGGCCAATGTAAAAACTATGTTCCAGATGGTGGCCATCTTGGATGAGGTACAGACCTGCCAGATACATTTTTTGGATGGGACCACCTAAGCACCATTGTGGGACCATTATGGCTTAGTTTGGTTCTAATTGGACTAGTAGTTTCTGAGAAGAGGATCTTTGAATGTATATTCCATAGGGTCCAATGCTAAAAATATGTTCCCATTGGCAGCCATCTTGGATGAGGTATGGACCTGCCAGATACCTTTTAAGGAAGGGACCATGTAAGGGCCATTGTGACTAAGTTTGGTTATAATTGGACTTGTAGTTTCTGAGAAGATCTTTGAATGTCTTTTCCAAAGGGTCCAATGTCAAAACTATGTTCCACTGGCAGCCATCTTGGATGAGGTAGAGACCTGCCGGATTCCTTTTTGGATGGGACTATCTAAGGACCATTGTCACGGCTTAGTTAAGTTTTAATTGGACAAGTAGTTTCTAAGAAGAAGATCTTTGAATATCTTTTCCATAGGGTCCAATGTCAAAACTATGTTCCACTGGCGGCCATCTTGGAAGAGGTACAGACCTGCCCGATACCTTTTTTGGAAGGGACCATCTAAGGACCATTGTGACTATGTTTGATTATTATTGGACGAGGAATTTCTGAGAAGAAGATCTTTGAATGTTTTTCCCATAGGATCCAATGTTAAAACTATGTTCCCCGCTGGCAGCCATCTTGGACTAGGTACGGACCTGCCGGATACCTTTTTTTGAAGGGACCATCTAAGGACCATTGTGACTAAGTTTGGTAATAATTGGACTGGTAGTTTCTGAGAAGAAGATCTTTGAATGTTTTTCCCCTAGGGTCCAATGTTAAAGCTATGTTCCCCGCTGGTGGCCATCTTGGATGAGGTACGGACCTGCCAGATACATTTTTTGGAAGGGACCATCTAAGGATCATTGTTACTAAGTTTAATTATAATTGGACTGGTAGTTTCTGAGAAGAAGATCTTTGAATGTTTTTCCCATAGGGTCCAATGTTCAAACTATGTTGCCCGCTGGCGGCCATCTTGGATTAGTTACGGACATGCCGGATACATTTTTAAGAAGGGACCATCTAAGGACCATTGTGACTAAGTTTGGTTATTATTGGACGAGGAGTTTCTGAGAAGAAGATCTTTGAATGTTTTTCCCATAGGGTCCAATGTTAAAACTATGTTCCCCTCTGGCAGCCATCTTGGATGAGGTACGGACCTGCCGGATACATTTTTTAAAGGGGACCACCCAAGGACTATTGTGACCAAGTTTGGTTCCAATTGGCCCAGTGGTTTCAGAGGAGAAGATCTTTGAATGAAAAGTTTACGACAGACGGACAGACGACGGACGGACGGACGACGGACGCCAAGTGATGGGAAAAGCTCATCCTGGCATAGCCAGGTGAGCTAAATATAATATATTTTTCTAAAGAGGGTAATAAATTTTTTTCAGTCCAGTTGTTTCTCATGAGTAGGTAGGAAAAGGGCAGAGAGACATTCTTCTTAAAGTTTTTATTTTTTGTATTTTTTGGGGTTGCGAGGACAAAATCAAATACCAGTGACAGTGCAAAATTAAAATAGCCCCAAATATCATTAGGAATGATTTCTAGCATCTAAGACTCAGTAATGTTTGTTGTAGGTTTTTCTGTCTTGCACTATCACTGATGTTAGTTATTATTATCCCCTCGCCCAACGAAGTTGGGGAGGGATTTAGCGTTTCGCCCGTTTGTCCGTTAGTCCGTCCGTTCAAACTTTAGACCATATATCTTTTGAATAACAAGTCATAGATGGACAAGGTTTTGTCCATGGATGCATCTTGAATAGTACTTGAGGTTGATATATAGAATAGGTGGATTTGACCTACATTTCATGCATGAGTGACTCAGGTTAAAGTTTTTGTAAGAGTCCAGATCAGGGATACTACAACTCGTAGAGGAATAATATTTTGTATGTAGATGTGTCTTGTGAAGTAACAAAGCTCTGTGATAACAATAAGTTCACTTTGACCTACATTTCATATCTGCAAATTTGCAGTTTTGGCCCCTTTGACCCTTTATAGCTCGGAAACGGTTAGAGCTGCACTAAATCCGTTGAGGCTATTTATTTTTTGGAATTCTACCTAACAACCAAACTTTCAGGATTTGTTTTGATTAGGACAATCATTCTCAGAAATTGGATTTCAAATATATTTAAGAGTCCAGATCTGGGATACTACAACTCTTAGAGGAATAACATTTTGTATGTAGTTGTGTCTTGTAAAGTAACAATGCTCCGGATAACAATTACCAGGTCACTTTGACCTACATTTCCTGCATGAGTAACTTAGGTTAAAGTTTTTGTAAGAGTCCAGATCTGGGATACTACAACTCTTAGAGGAATAATTTTGTATGTAGATGTGTCTTGTAAAGTAACGAAGCTCCGGATAACAAAATTAGGTCACTTTGACCTACATTTCATGTATGAGTGACTTAGGTTAAAGTTTTTGTAAGAGTCCAGATCTGGGATACTACAACTCATAGAGGAATAATATTTTGTACGTAGATGTGTCTTGTGAAGTTACAAAGCTCTGTGATAAAAATTAGGTCACTTTGACCTATATTTCAAGCATGAGTGACTAAGGTTAAAGTTTTTGTAAGAGTCCTGATCTGGGATACTACAAATAAACAAATGAAGGGATATGGAGCAAATGCACATGGGACAAAATCCCTATAAATACGTGGTAAGATTAAGCAAATGGAACAACGCTTTGATTGTTGTTCTTCATCTTGAAGTCACTATGAGGCCTTCAACAAAGAGCAAACGGTCTTACCTCACAGTAAGTTCAAGACGGCTCCTAGCACCGGTTTAAGCGGAATTCACTTGCTGAATGTCGAACAACGCCACATACATCCCTACAACTCTTAGAGGAATAATATTTTGTATGTAGATGCGTCTTGTAAAGTTAGGAAGCTCCAGAAAAAAATTAGGTCATTTTCACCTACATTTAATGCATGAGTGACTTAGGTTAAAGTTTTTGTAACAGTCCAGATCTGGGATACTACACTCGTAGAGGAATAATATTTTTTATGTAGATGCGTCTTGTAAAGTTACGAAGCTCCAGAAAAAAATTAGGTCACTTTGACCTACATTTCATGCATGAGTAACTTTGGTTAAAGTTTTTGAAAGAGTCCAGATCTGGGAAACTACACCTCGTAGAGGAATAATATTTTGTATGTAGATGCGTCTTGTAAAGTTAGGAGGCTCCAGATAAAAATTAGGTCACTTTGACCTACATTTCATGTATGAGTGACTTAGGTTAAAGTTTTTGTAAGAGTCCAGATCTGGGATACTACAACTCATAGAGGAATAATATTTTGTATGTAGATGTGTCTTGTGAAGTTACAAAGCTCTGTGATAAAAATTAGGTCACTTTGACCTATATTTCAAGCATGAGTGACTAAGGTTAAAGTTTTTGTAAGAGTCCTGATCTGGGATACAACAACTTGTAGAAGATTAATCTTTCATCAGTAGATGCATATGCTGTGGGTATGAGGCTCCTGATTGAAATAAGGTCACTGCATTTCTTGTATGACTGGCTCAGATTTAAGTAACAAGCCAGATCATTAATGGTACAACTTTGTGGAGTGCTTTTAATATTAGATAAACATTCAACAATCTGGCGAGGGGATTAGCTGTCGTTTCTGACTGGTTACAATATTTCTTCTGAAATATACCAAATCAGTTTTGTTTAGTATGTTGTATCAGTAATAATTACCTCATGAACATAGCCTTCATAAGAGGGTCCATCAGGGTCTGCTGGGTCTATAAGTATCACTTTGTCCCCAATCAGAACTGAAGGCCTTCCTTCAGCTAGACCTGGTACCTTTAGTCCAAGATAATCACCAACTCTTCTCATACACACCTGTAAAATAACTCAGTTTCTTAACTGAATTCAAAAAATTATAAAAAATCTAATAGTTAACAATAATTTAAGTAAAAAATTAATACACATGTACTCATATTTATCCCTGCACTTTTCTGAAGAAAATGCTGGGATATTGGTCCCGTCTGTCCGTTAGATGACCCTTGTCAGTGGAACTCCACACTCATTCTTGGATTAAGTGTTTTAATTTTGTTATGGAATTGTTGCATATATGCTGCAGATGCGCAATAAGCTTTCGGATTTTTTATATTGGTCTTGGTGCAAACAAGAGGCCCCAAGATGTCTATTTTAGCACATGTGAGCTTGTCAGTGGAACTCCTCCTACATTTTTGAATTTATAGATCTAATTTGTTAATAGAATTGTTGCAAATAATTTTGGATTTAATTTTGTTATAGAATTGTTGCATATAGTCTGCAGATACGCAATAAGCTTTCAGATTTTTTATATTGGACTTGGTCCAAACAAGATGCCCCAAGACGTTGATTTTGACACATGTGAGCTTGTCAGTGGAACTCTTCCTACATTTTTTGATTTATGGATTTAATTTTGTTATAGAATTGTTGCAAATAGTCTGCAGATGTGCAATCAGGTTTAGAATTTTTTATATTGGTCTTGGTGCAAACAAGAGGCTCGAAGATGTCGATTTTGACACATTTGAGCTTGTCAGTGGAACTCTGTTTTCTGTGTCAAATAGGATGGGGATGGCCATCATTTATGATGGCACCACTTCTAGTTACTTTTGTTAAAGACCTTTTTGTTTCTCTTTTTTATCATTATGTATATATTGGAAATCTTCTCATTGGCATTTGTTTTAGGATTTCAGAGGAACCATTTAATTTTGATGCATCCAGTTTTTGCATCCTTTTTCAATGCATTTCAGCTAACATATTTTGTTCTGTTTGGTGTCACCACTGTACTAAAGGAAAATTCATGCACAAGAAACAATTTCTTTACATACATGAATGGCCTATTTCCTGGTAGACAACCTGATAATACAGCAGTGATGCCAATGGGGAAAAGCATTAGGGTGGAATCCACTGTAAGCCATGTTTTTCAGTTAAATCTCTGAAGCTGTCTAACAATACAACAAACAATTAATATCATACAGTATTATACTGAAAATTTACACAGAAGATAAATAACTCTTAACACAGAACTCAAAACTATGACAGATCATATGGCTAAGAAACTGTTTCTTGAATATACAAATATAGTTTATAAAATAAATAAATAAAACTTAATGTATTTCACTACACTTACTCTGTCCATATCAAATTCTCTGATATCAATTTCCATCTGTATTTCCTCCAGATACACCAAAACATCCAACTTTCTTGTGTAGTTTTCAAAGCAAATCTCCTGTGTATATATACAATAAAATACACTGGTTCTTAATAAAAACATTTTGTAAAATGAAAAGAAAAATTTATGTGGGAAGTCAAGACATGGGAGAAAAAATGCCAAATCAAATATTACATTATAACTTGAACCATTAAAGTTCAAAGCATTGAAATATAGTGTTTAATCAATGTTCAGACACTGGCTACCAATACATCAAAAGAGTCAACTAAAGTATCTATAGGCAAGCATTTTCCCCTTTATTTCTCTTCTTCACAGAAGAGCACAAAAAGTCTATTTAGCTGTTTCACCTGATGTATGTAAATTTTTTATCTATATGTTCTGGCACCATATCATCTCAACTTGGTATTCCAGCAAAAATGTCTAACATATATATACAGTACAAACAGAGGCATTCAGTTAAAAATCACTCAAATCCAACGTCGGTGAATTGTGGGTGAAACGGGGTGAATGTCCGACAACAAACCTGACATTCACCGACATTCACGGATGTCCGAGAAACTGATAAATAGAGGATTAACTCACCTGCTGTTTTTAATTGTACTTGTCAATATTTATCTACTTGTTTATACGAAGCAATTATCTCTTAGTGCAATTTATTATTTTGGAAAAGCTTGCTTTTCATATTTCCAATAGTAGGAAGATCAAGAGGATATTTTTAAAAATATTATGCGTATGGCAGGAAATATCTTATTATTCGTATGAACATCGTGAATTATGTGACTGTCAGAACTCAAAGTTGTTAAAAGATAATAATCAATAAAGATTATAAAATAATTTGTTACTTATTAAATAATTTACACAAAAATCAGCCTTAAAATTGCATAATTTGGTTTTGTTGGGTCAAGGTTAATCTTTGTGAGTGACGACCTATAAATAGCTGGCTATTAATAACTTTGAATAAAAATAAAATAAAACGAAAAATAGCTTCAGAGAAAATCAATATTCATAAATCCTTGCAGGGAATATTTCAGTGAATATTCAGTTCCAAGAATGACTTAAAACATTCCTTAAAAGCATTTTATTATTTTTTAGACGATGCCACGCTCAACAGACGGTGTTGAGTAGATAGCTTTTCTAATTTTTTTTAAATGCTAACATCTTCATAGATGTGTTTTATCCGAAAGAGCTTTCCAAAAGTATAAGTTCCTTTTTGCTGAGATAATAATTTAATTCTGAAATGCCTCAGCGAATTTTGGAAGAGACCATGTCTTTGGCTTCTATTTTTGTCATAAACAATACGTGCGAGTCTATTTTTAAGGGGATTCCGCTAAACTGTATTTTGATTGGTCATAAAAATAGAAATTTCATGCTGAAACTGGAGTTTTCTATGTATCGTGTGCGTTTTTGTCACATGTACATTCACTCCATATCCTTTCATTTTTCCTATTCAATTGCGTGCAACCCAAACATTCTAGCATATCAGTATGAGAATCTACGGAGGCTTACGTTTTGAAATTAGACGTGTTTTAACCCACTATTCTCGGTCAAATGGAAATTGAGAGATATTTTTACATAGGTATATGTTTCGTCGAAGCCATTCAATTGTCTTTTTTATTCGTGCCATTATTAATATGTTCGGAAATACGATAATGAAAGGGAAGTCACAAGAAACCCGGTTGTCATTGAGTTTATTTTTTCCTCTTGATACTCTTGAATTTTTTTTTTTGAAGAGACAAATAGGACATTAAACTCCGACAATTCTGGTGGAAGTCCGACTTTCACCGGCATTTATCAATTGACCCAACATCAAAGAAAATTACTGACGATTTTTTGGGTGAAATTTTACCGACAATTTTGCCGGACAAACACCGACAATGCCTATGGATTCCGGGGTGACAAGGGTGAAAATTGTCAGACCAGAGTGATTTTTAACTGAATGCCTCTGTTTGTACTGTATACCCTGCATTAATGTGATATTTAAATAAGATTATTCAAAAGGTCAAGGTCACAGAACTTCAGTTAATCAGTCGATGTTTTGGCAAAATATCATTGGTGGACTCTTTATTGTTAAAAAATTGTAAAACAAACTAGGGGAACAGGATTTTAAATTTAGATGAAGACTGCAGTAATATGAATCATAGAATCAAATATCAATAAATTCTGATTTGTATTCGAAGAGAACAAGAGAAGTCATGGAATGGCAACCAGTTACACCCCAGAAGGAATCACATGGAAAGTCAATGTCAAATTATCTCCCCTTCACAGTTTCAGACAATAATCATAGTTCTTCATGCACATCTAAATATAGTGTCCTTCCTTGGTGTAAAGTATCATCAAAACCCTTGAAGTAGATTAAGTGGAGTTGCACTTATGAGGTAGTCTATCAGAAGGAATCCATGAAAAGTCAAAGGCAAATGATCTACCCTACCTGGTTTGGGACAATAATTGTATTCCTTCATGCACATCTCCACATAATGTCATTCTTTTATGTACAGTTTCATCAAAATCCTTCAAACGGGTTTACAGGAGTTACACTTACAAGTAATAATATGCAGCTAGAATCAATGAAAAGTCAAACTAAAATTATGTCCCCTTCATGGTTTTGGACAATCATTGTATTTCTTCATTCAAATCCCCATTTAGTATCCATACTCTGTGTAAAGTTTCATCAAAATCCTTTCAGTTGTTTAGGAGTTGTGCTTATGAGGTAATCCTTGCAGAAGAGTCAAAGTCACATTATCTCCCCTTCCTTGATTCAAACAAAAACTATATTCCTTCATGTACATCTCCACATAGTGTCATTTTTACTGCTTGTGTTTCAGAAAAATCTTTTACACAGTATTTTTAAAGGAAATATGCTTTCAAGGTAATCTGTGCAGACGGAATCAATGAAAAGTCAAACTCAAATTATCTCCCCTTACAAGTTTGGACAATTACAATATTCCTTCATGCACAAGTCCTTCCTTTGTGTAAAGTTTCATCAAAATTTTTAGAGCTGCTTAAGAGGATTTGCCCTAACCAGAAGTGTGGACAAAAGGGTGGACAGTCAGATAGTCAGGGTGATTCCTATACACCCCATAAACTGCATTAAATGATTGCTGAGAGGTGACCATAATTGTATACATACATCTGTAAGTACTGGGTACAAGTCTTCTAAATCATCGTTCTCCATGATACATTCCCTCAGTAATGTAGGGATTGGATATGTCTTTAATTTGTTTGGTAAATACTTCTTTTTTCCTGATTTGCTGCAAAACAAAAAATTGTTATAAAGGCATAAATATCAATAGCTCATAATGATATACACAATAGTTATCAATGTAATATTCATTTCTTCTGAAAATTCTCTGACTGGAAAAATTTACACTCATATTTATCAAACTAAGAATTAATAAATGTGCTTTCAAGTATTGTGATTTTTTTCAGTAAGATGGTAATTTTTTTTGAAAACTATACTAATTAAGGTAGTACAGGAGTTTAAAACTGCACATCATTTTTGCACATCTGACAAAAAAAAATAAATTCACAATGGGAATGTTGACAAAATGATTTTCTATGTTATAACAATTAGATTTGATCAAATATGCTTCTTTTATTTGGTAACAATGCAGAATATTGTACCTTTTCAGCAAACTCATGTTATATTAAGGGGAGATAATTGGCATAGAAATAAAAGGAAAAAGTTTTTTTACATTTATTCAGAAATAAGTTTGGTAACCCCCAAAATTTTTTCATGCAAATCCAAGGGAAGTATATTAGCTAATTAGTTACCAAATTTAAGAACATTTTATCTGATCTCACTAAAATAAATTAAAATTTTGTTAAAGTTCCCTAATTTTCCCCATCATTTCAACTAATATAGCTAATTTTTACATCACAAATTTCACGCTTAAATGGCCGGTGACACCCAATTTTTATTTTATTTATTGTATGCCCGAATAACAAAGAATAAGACATGAAAATTTAAGAAAATTCTATCTGACAATTTTTAGACCCCCATACCACCTTAAAGCATTTTCACCACTGTGTTGATAGGGTCAGCAACCTGATATGTTTTGTCTAACTAAATTGAAAAGTCTTAGTTATAATTCACATTATTTTTTACAGGTATAAGTTTTCTCCTGTCTTTTGTCAATGATCAAGCTTTGGTAATTGATATAAATGTTGGCAAGCACATGTGTGAACATTTGTATATGATAACGTATTTTTTTGGACCCATTTATAATACCAAAATCTTTTGAAGTATACAAGAGAATAATAAAACAAGATTTCTGGTATAGTGGAGTCATGTTTGAGAGGTGATAAATCTATTGGAAATTGTCTGTTTCCAAAGTTAAAGGCGTAAAATCAGACTTATAAAATCTGAAAAAACATTTGAAATGATTGGAGGTAAATGCTTTATTTTGATGACCTTTGCATGTCATCTCATGCTATAGCTTCCAGTCATTTTTTTTCTTCAAGGATTTATCTGCAAATGTATTGTAGTTGACTGTTGTATTACTGTTGTTTGGTCTTTCCCCTGATATCCTCCAGGTATCCACTGATCTGTTCGTAGATTTATTTTATAGCTAACTGTACTAACCTTTTACTGTTTGGTCTCTCACCTGATATCCTCCAGCTATCGGCAGACCTTTTCGTAGATTTATATTGTAGCTAAATGTACTAACCTATTACTGTTTGGTCTCTCCCCTGATACCCTCCAGCTATCGGCAGATCTGGTCGTAGATTTATATTGTAGCTAAATGTACTAACCTATTACTGTTTAGTCTTTCTCCCAATATCCTCCAGCTATCGGCAGATCTGGTGGTAGATTTATATTGTAGCTAAATGTACTAACCTATTACTGTTTGGTCTCTCCCCTGATACCCTCCAGCTATCAGCAGATCTGGTCGTAGATTTATATTGTAGCTAAATGTACTAACCTATTACTGTTTAGTCTTTCTCCCAATATCCTCCAGCTATCAGCAGATCTGGTCGTAGATTTATATTGTAGCTAAATGTACTAACCTATTACTGTTTGGTCTTTCCCCTGATATCCTCCAGCTATCAGCAGATCTGGTGGTAGATTTATATTGTAGCTAATTGTACTAACCTATTTCTGTTTGGTCTC
>MJUU01023218.1:0-23352 GCA_002080025.1 Modiolus philippinarum
TTTAAAACTGATAGATGACAAATAACCAATATGATCTAAATGTAACACAAAATCAGCTAAGGACAGAGCTTTGCATGAGGGAGATACTTCTTAGTTTTCAACAAAGGATACTATATAATACAAAGTGTAATATATATCTCACCTAATAGAAATTTACTGTTTTTTAGTATAATTCAAACCACTTACAAATATTGAGGTTTCACTCCGTGTATGACACTCGGTAGATGTCCTTGGTACTGGATTTGGCTTCCTATTTCGATATTTTTGGAAATGAGTAATTATACCCCCGCTTGATAAGTGGGAGGTATATAGTGATGGGGTTGTCTGTCCGTCCGTTCTTCAATCCTTCCGTCTTTCCGTCCGTCCGTTACACTTGAGGGTATCCATCCGCTACTCCTCCTGAACCACTAATAGATTTTCATGAAACTTTAACACAGTCTTTGTGACATAATGTAGATGTGCACCTTCTATTTCAGAATTGTATTTAATTGACTTTGGGGGTTTACCATAGCAAAATATGGACTTTACCATTACATTACAAATGTTTACCTATTTGATTTTCGGAGTTTCCCATAGCATAATTGATTTTTGGGGTTTCCCATAGCAAAACATGGACTTTGCCATTACATTACAAGCGGATACCCATCTCTTATTCCCTACCCCTCCTGCCACTCATGAAAGTTTAAGACAGTCTTTGAGACATAATGTACATGTGCATCTTCTATTACAGAAATTGATTTGATTTGATTATCAACTGGAGGAGCGGGGGAATATATTAGTGAGCTTTGCTCACAGTTTGTCTAGTTCTTTCTGGACTACTTTTGGATTTTGACTTTCCATATTATTTGATTTTAATGCTGCTAATGAGAGGTTACTCCTTGGAATACATGTACAGCATAACGAAATTTACTGTTTTATGCAACTTCGGTATTTTTTGTATATACATGCAAGCAAAGAATTTGTTGTTTGTTTGTCTGGCATATTTAGTAACTGGCAGACATTTTGCAACACTGACGTGACATACGCTGTCGATATTGCCATCTTCAAGATCTGAAATTATCTGCTTTTTCTGGGGGTATTTTGTTGAATTTGAATATTATCATTCAAAGCGTTTAATAAAAAGCAATCATCATATTTCTATGATGAAAATAATATATATTATACCAATAGGCATCCATTATTGATCGGATAGAACATATTTATCTAATGCACACATAAAACGTGATTAATTATCCTTATATGTGAGATTAGAAACATAAATCTATTCTATTACAAACAGTTCGTTATTTATCAGATTACACGAACAGAAACGAACTGCTTTGTATGGAGCTGATTGCAGCAATTAAAATGATGGAAAGTCTTAAGATGTAACGATTCATTTGGAAATCTTCTCAACGCAGTCATCTATAAATGATTTGTACCAGATTTAGAGGGACGATCAAACTCTTTTACACCTACATGCTTAATTAATAATTTAACCATATAGCTGTGTCTAATTGTTATGCAGCACAAGGAAAATTAACTGATAAACTGATATTACAAATATACTATCAAGCATACCCAAGTTACCAACACAGTACTTTGATTGTAACTACAGTTGAACTTCGTTGAATAAGTCGATCACCATGGATGTCTCGAACTTCAGTAATTCGAACAGCATGGATGTCTCGAACTGCAATAACTCGAACACCATGGATTTCTCGAACTGCAATAACTCGAACACCATGGATGTCTCAAACCCTTTTCTGGACACTTTGTTCGAATTTATACACAGTTAGACCTACGATAGCTCGAATACTTAATTGGTCCCTTGGGTGTTCAAGTCGTCGAAATTCCACTGTATTTAAAAAAAAAAACGAGGATATCCATAGATGTACATATATGATTTTACTATAGTAATGGGGGTGTTAAAATGAAAACCAATTTTGACAGAGAAAAAGTTGACGGCACTTTTGTTGAAAACGTCCGTATATTCATAAATGTCATAATTATTACAAAATTCATAGTACCATGTGGTGATGTACATCAAATGCTATGCATTGTGCAGCATATATATGTGGGGAGGTTGGTGCTTTCTGTCTTGTACCTTAGCACTATATATCATTATCTTATACTTCTGCATACAAGACAATACAGTAGTTTTATTAATCCCATTTTGGTGTCATATCTTACATATACTGACAATAAAAACTATCAACAAAATTTAACATTATAGAGTAAATTATTAACAACGCAAAATCATGAAGATATAACAGATAAGAAGCAGAAAAACATAGGTATACTTATGTGGAAAATGTAGCTGATTATCCATAGATCTTCATTGTTCATCAACCATTCAAGTTTATTATGATTAGACATATTTTTGTAATGTTTATTACAGATACTTAAATTTGTTACAAACAACGGCAGTAGAATACCGAAGGAACAAAGGGGTGAAATTCACAAAAATCGAAGTCCAAAGACAGGGCAAAAACGAGAACACAGAAAACAATGACGTTAGACACAAAAACAATGACGCCAGACAGACACAAAGCACAGAACCAGAAACCACAACATTCAGAACAATGGCACTCACAGTGTGAACTCCAGTGAAACTGAGAGTGACATCAGGTGCTCCGGAAGGGTAAGCATGTCCTGCTCTGTTATTTACGCTGAATTTCATATTTTGAACAGTGAAACAGAAAATGTAACTCATCTTCTACATTTCCAGATTTACACATTTTACATTTTCCATATCTGTATATGTGGGAATTGGGTTGTGTTTGAACTGTGATTTTCACACACATTTGTAATTTTTTTCCAATTCTGGTTTTCAAGATAAAATGACTCGAAATTGTCAGTCTTACTGAGTTCGTTCAACACGATTAAGAATAGGTCTATGTGCCTATCCTTTCAGCAACTGTAATCAATAGGATTAACACCTCTGCATGAATGGACTCATAGTCCCTGAACTTCTAGTATCTCCAGATTAGTAGATTCATGCTTAGTTGGCCTATAAATATAACCTATAGTTTGGAATAAACAATAACTTATCTCCATTGGTTAGTGGTTGTTGTAACCTTTTTACACTTCTTGGTTTTGCTCTATCTAAAATTCTGCTTTATTATATATTTTTTTTTTGCAACTTACACGACCTTTAAACTCGAGATATTTTTCGCCGTTCTTCCAAATGTTTGGATTTTTTCTGCACTGGAAACGAATTGGTTGAGACTTGGTTATTTTTTTTTATTTCATAGTACCTTAATGTTTGCATTTGTTATGTTAATTAGTACAATATACAGAGCCCTGAAATAGTTTAAATGGAAGAAAACATTCTTACTGAAATGAACAAAAAAGTTTTTTTTTTCAATTTAAAGTCATGATTCTTTCATTCATTGGTGATTAAATGTTTAAATTATGAAAGTTAAAATGCATTTTCATTCAATTATACGCACAAGTATATAGGAAGAATAAACAAAGGTTATCAGCAAAACTCATTCTTGAAGGCGTTGTTCCATTGCTTTTTACCATGTATTTGTGGAGACTTGTCTCATGTGCTTTTGCTATATCCCTTCATTGCATATCCCTTGATTGAATATTATCCAAACAGAATTTTTTTTTTTCTGCAAACAAGAACAATTTCATTTTATTTATTTGCAGTAATCATTTTTTTGAATTACAAAGAATGAAATATTGCTCGTTTGTACCAATATTTCAGTTATAGTTCAAATTGCAAGAATTAAATTAATATGAAAGTTTAAAAAAACAAATATGTTGTTCAATGCATAATTGTAGTAAAGAAGGCTACAGTTCAAAGATAAAAAGAGACAACACGGCCGAACAAAAATAACCTAGAAGTCTGGGATGACGCGTTGCTCGACATCTAGCAATGAATTCAGTTCAAACCGATGCTAGGGATCGTCTTGAACTTACTATGAGGTATGAGCAAAGCTCATTGTTGAACGCCACATGATTACTTCAATACGAAGAACAACAATAAAAGCGTTGTTCCATCGCTTTGTTTGACCATGTATTTCAATAGATTTTGTGTCATGCGCATTTACTCCACATACCGTCATTGCATATGTGTAATGGAGGATATTATCAAGACAGAATTCATTTTTATTCTGTAAACGAGCGAAATTTCATTTTTTATTCGCAACAATCATTTTTGCATGTCTAATTAAAAAAAAAAAACTACGTATGAAAAAATGGAGACAGGGATGGAGTGCCTTTATGGCTTTCAACTAGTGGCAACCGGAGAGAAAAGGAAGCGATGTTTCAAGGACGAGAAAAATACAAAAAATACCGAAGTTGCGTAAAAAAACAGTAAACTTGGTTGTGCTGTAGTGACCCAATGACATGTTTCAGAAATTACCTAAAAATCGCCATAAATCCTTAAGGACAAGAGTAAAAGCTTTTTAATGCTGTAAAATACAAATGTGTTTTTCCAATAAATCATCTCATCAATATACACGTTTTAACATTCAAATTATATTAAAGTCCCAGGAAAATGTATATTTTTGTTCAAAGAACTGGCGTCTTGAAACATGATACAAATAAAACCGTATAAAGCATACATTTTTGGTATGCTTTCAAACTTTTAAAACAACGGCAGTAGAATACCGAAGGAACAAGGCACAAGATTACACAAATCAAAGTCCAGAGACAAGGCAAAAGCAAGAAAACCAGAAGACGGAAGACCAAAGACACCACATGCCCACAAAACACACGAACATTACATATACAGCACAAAAAAGTTAAAGCACTAACAGTGTGAACTCACAAAAAACAAGAGTGACATCTTGGAAGGGTAAGCATGTCCTGCTCTGTATACAGCATCCGTCACACTGTCAGTGGGTCAATCCAGGGTAAAGTCAAAACCGGTAATGTCAAATCCGGGAAGACGTGAATCTAGCCGAAAATGTTAGTTTTTATTTGTGACACTGACATTTCATATCTATCTATTATGTCGTGGTGACGGCAATGGAATTTCTGAAGTGACGAAAGTAAAAACGGCTGGAAATATCCCTGACTCAGCAGTTTTTGTGACAGTGCTTTTGCTCTTTCCACAAAGTCACTGTATGTACTGCACGCTCTACAGTAGCGAATTAATTGTGAAATATATACTCAATTTTCTGGGGATGTAGGTATATTGCTGCAGAGAAAGGGAAAGTTCACAATTGGAAAGTCATCATCATCACGTCTGTCATATAATCTAGATTTCAGACGTCCATGTTCGTCAATGTATAACAAAAGGTCAAGGTATGAAGCAGAATCGGGTGTATCGGTTTTCTCTTTAATTTCAAGTTCACTGGGGTAGATGCGATGTAAATATTCTTTAAATCTTGGGTTATTAAGAGAAAGTAAATCGTCTATATATCTGAAGCTGAAATTAAAAGTCTGGGCTAGTTGTTTTTGTTTCTGTTGTATCAGCTCTTGTAAAAACTTTGCTTCATACGGAAAAAGGAAAAGGTCAGCTAAAAGTGGCACACAATTTGTTCCCATAGTAATCCCTATTGTCTGTTGAAAAACACGGCCTCCACATTCAACAAAAATGTTGTCGATCAAAACTTCAAGCATCTTAATCACGTCATTTTCACTGTATTTCTTGTTTGACTCAGTGTGGTTCTTAACAAAATATGTTTTATCTTTTCCTATTACCAGATAGGAATACCTGCGTTCTCCGTTTTTGGTACAGAAACATTGATGTATCAGATCGGAAATTGCTGTTTTAAGTTTATTATGGGGAAGAGTTAAGTATAAAGGGTAGAAAAATCGAAAAGTTTGAATGCTATTGCAGTATGCAAGACTGCTTGAGGAGAGCTGTTCACGGAGTTCTTTGGAATTTTTAAGAATCAACATCTAAATCACGCCGCTCGTGGAATAGGCTTTTTCGCAGTAGCTTTTTAGACCATCTCTAACTGCAGTCAGTAAAGTGGTAAGGTGTTTGGTTAGGGGCTTGGATCCTGCAATGAATCACTGTTTGTAGGGATTCTTGTGAAGCTTAGGCTCCCAGTAAATATAAGGGAGATAACTGTTATTCTCATCATCTTTGATACCGAATGATGCTAACACAGAAGTGTGATTTGTGATCATCTCGTCCCTTGATAACGTAGTTGGGGAATAAGTAGGATTGTCAGATGAAGTGTCAATACCCCTCTCCTTAACAAGACAGTCTAAATAGTGTTTTCTTCATACAAACTTAATATTGTTAGAAGCTTTGTCTGCAGGTACTATGACGTATTTTTCCTGGAGGTTTGTCAATGTTTTAGCAACAAGCTAAGGGGATCATCAAATATACTGGGCGTTCTAGTTTTCATAGATGTTTTCAAGCGCCGGATACGATTCATGATTAATGACTCAATCGACCTGATCCAGTTTGACAATGTCTCCACATCTTCTTTTTCTTTCTTCGCACATTCTTGCATAGTCTTCAACTGCATTCATCATAATTTTAAAGTTATACTTCCAGTTGATGTTCTGGGGTTCACTGAATTTTGGACCTTTTGAAAAAAAATATCTCGTAATTTTTGGTTTCCAACGATATCTAGGTCACCCGTTATCACGTGTCCAGCAGGACTATAGTTGAATGGGGAAGAGGAGCAGGTTGCACAATTTGGGACACAGCATGTTGTTTTTCGGGATACAATTTCCATGCGTCACATTTGTTTTGACCAGTAAAAAAACGCACTAAAATGTTGAAAAGCGTCAAACCTCACACTGGTAAAGAACAGCCAATGGTCAGCAATGGTACAAAAGAGAGCTGAAGTTGACACCCTCTTCTCCGGGGATGACACTTAGAACTTCACCTGCAACGTAAAGGGTAATTGAAAGGATATAGGATTTCTATGATTAGCAAAAAAGGAAAAAGACCCTTTTCACAATAACTGTGGTCCTGAATTTTGCACATGCGCTTATATGCCATTGAATGGGTATATGTGACGTCTTGATTAATTGTCCTACGACATCATTTTTGCGGGAACTATTTTTATTTTCCACTCAAACTCACAGGAATGCAGTTATTGTGAAAGGGTTTTTTTTCCAGGTGTTTTGTAAACAAAATATTTTCACATATTTAGAAAGAAATGTGAATGAAATGATCAAAATACTTGTTGGAGTCCTTTAATTGTATTTAAAAAAAATCTCACATCTTTTTTTTGAAAAACATTACACATATTAGTATAATTCTTATTTAAAATGAAGTAATGTACAATGACGGCAATAAAGGTTAAAAATTGTCCCATGCGACTTTTCTATCTTTGAAACACCGATTTTGAAACTTCTGTATCAATTGTTGTATTATTCAGCTTGGGTATTTTTTGTATTTTGAAACAACTAGGTTGATGCCTCTGGTGGTGAATCAGAGGCCTCCGAGGGCTTAGTCAGAGTTGTCCGACATAAAAGTTTTGTATTACATTTTATAGAAATTAAATTCTCCCCTCAAAAATACCGAGGCTTTAATTTATGTATTGTAATTGATGTCATTTGTAATGAAATTGTCCTTCCATTTTTATATCTTTGGTAATGATTACTTTTTTCTTCTTATTTTAAATTATGGCTTTCCATATTATTTCATTCATATACTGGACCCATGATGTTTTGTGCCTTTTTTAATCATTGTTCCTTTTTTTATTTAAAGTAATTTGGAAAAGAACAGCGAATTACAAAATTCATGATCAGTTTAAAAAACATGTATAGAAAAGGATTTGATCAGGCTTAAACAATGAATTACTCACCCCCTATTTCAAGTCGAAAATTTTTAAGGTACATGTATATACTGCTGTGAAGGAGAGACTCCCCTTATCTAATTATGGAATTATACTTTGAATTTCACTGAAAATGGAAACTACAAAAATTGAAATTCGTAGTGCAGGTGACTTCATAAACTCCTTTACAAGTGACTTCTGGTACATGTGAATAAACCGTTCCAGTTTTGGAATAAACTCGGAGCAAGGGAGTAACCTCTGGTTGAGGACCCTCAGGCGACATCAAGATGTAGACAGGAATAAAAGCCCTGTCCTTGATACATGTAAACTGGAGTTTTCTATGTATCGTGTGTGTTTTTGTCACATGTACATTCACTCCATAGCCTTTCATTTTTTATTCGGTATTTTGTTATTGATTATCACAATTTAAACGGGCTGCTAAATGCTTAGAGCCTTAGTTCGTGAATTTTAGAACACCAAATCCAGTAATATCGCTAGATCACGAATATCAGCTTTGTTGGATTTCTAAAGGATTTAAATAATTGCAAGCTCAGCATGAGAATAATATTAAACTCATATATGTTTAGCCAAAGATATGAAAATCCAGTAGAATCGGGTCTCTGTTATACTCACATTTAAAGATGGGAAATAATTTTCAATAATTGCAGAAAAGTTCATCAAAAGTGGACACCATACAATTTGACATCACTCATTTGCTCTTACGAAATATTTGAATATCAATTAAATTATAAAATATAATTTTATAAAAATCTGATAGATTTGTTATGTTATAGACCCTATTCAAATATGTACCGAAACCAAAGCCTAAATTTGATCTATGGTCTATGAAAAGGTCTATGATTTAAGAATAAGGTAGATAAATCATGAATCGACTGACACAAAAACAACGACAGTAGAATACCGAAGGAACAAAGTAGTGGAATTAAAATCCGGGAAGACGTGAATCTAGCTGAAAATGTCCGCTTTCATTTGGTGAACTGACACGTCATATCTTTCAATTATGTTATGGTGACGGTCATATGATTTCCTGAGGGATAAAATGCTTAAACAAATCCTTGACTCAGCAGCTTTTGGGACAGTGTTAAAAAAATCACTGTACAAACTACACGCTCGACAGTAAATTCCATAGGCTGGAGAGGTGGTAAACAAATCGGTGCTTAGAAAAGGGACGTTCACAATTTGGGAATTAAAATCATTACGCTTGTCGTATAGCTTAGATCTCAAAGGTCCATCTTCGTCAATATACAACAAAAGATCCAGGTACGAAGCTGTAGTAGGTGTATCAGTTGTTTCGTTAATTTCAAGCTCATTTAGATAGATCTGATGTAAATATTCCTTAAATTTAGGATTATTAAGAGAAAGTACATCGTCTATGTAGCGGAAGCTGAAATAAAAGGACTAGGCTAAACGTTCTTGTTTTCTTTGTGTAAGCCCTTGTAAAAACTTGGCCTCGTACGAGTAAAAGAAAAGGTCAGCTAAACATGAGGCACAGCTAGTTCCCATGGGAATCCGTATTGTCTTTAGACGACATCCGAATTCGACAAAAATATTGTCGATAAAAACATTTTGTTTACGTCAGTCTCAGTATACTTCGTATTAAAATCAGTGTGGTTCTTAACAAAAATGTTTTGTCTTTCCCGTCTACTAAAAAGGTGTATCTGCGTTCTCCATTTTTTGTGCAGACACATTGATGTATTAAATCTGCAATTACTGTTTTCAGTTTATTGTGTGGCAGGGGTTTATAAGGAGTAGAAAAGTCAAAAGTTCGAATGCTATGGCAATGGGTAAGACTGGTTGAGGAAAGCTGTTCAATTAGATCTTTGGAATTTATTAGAATCCACATCTGATTCACGCCGCTCTTGGAGTAAGCTTTATCACAGTAATTTTTCAGAAGAGGATATATTTTTTTCTTAGCCTTTTTTTTTATTTTGAAACCAACTAAAATGGATATATAGAACTTAATAAATTATAACAGGAAAGATAACCGGAAACACTTCAATAAATTGGGGGATTGATGCATCTGTAAATCTTATTCAAATATCTTCAAAGGTATAGCCTTAATTTGAATGTAGCTTTTTTCTCTTTGATAACCTAGAAACGTCTACTTATTTTCTGAACAATAATGACTCAGAATCTCCCCATTAGTATTATTTCTGGATATGAACAATTGTGTGTTCTTGAACACGAGTCGAGAATGGTTTACCCTTGTATAGTATATGCAGCAAAAAAAGCAAAAAACAAAAAACAAAACAAAACAATCAAATAAAAAAAACACTTTAACAGTAGGTAAAAGGCTTCCATGATATAACCCGTTCCCCCACCCCTGGGTATTTTTAAAACAAAAGACAGTTGATGACAAATACAATGCACAATTTGATACTCTTAAGTTTTGTTTTTAATTTAAACTGCAACTGTACCATTACTTTCATTACAAATGGTGTTTGGTTTTTGTTACTATTGTTTTATCACATTGGCTAGGGGGAAGGTTTGGGCCCAATAAAACTAGTTTAACCCTGCCGCAGCAGGTTTGCGCCTGTCCTATGTCAGGAAATTTATTAAGCCTTTGTGTGTCTTGTCTGATATCTACTTTATGTCTTTAGGAGTAAAGGATGGTGTTTATTTCACTGAACTTAATTACTCTTTATTTAGGAGGTCGACTCCGACCTGCCGTTGGGTTTGGGGTTTCCTCACCGTTCATTGGAGATCTTATGATGGCTTTGAGTTGTTATTACTCCCCTTTGCGTCATTGTCACTTTGACAAATTTCCCGTTTCCTTTCTTTTTTCTATTTGGTACATGTATAATTAATTGTAATTCGACATTGTAATAATTATTGAAAAATCTCTGTTCAAATGGTGCAACCTTCATTTTTGTGATCATTATAAAATTATAAAACTATGATTTAAGGAATAACTAAATACCGAACTTGCTGTAATGACAGTATAATTATTAATCCTAGCTCTTAATGGAATCATGTCAAAAACAAATCTAGTTCTCATGATTACATACATTATAACTGAAACTTGAATATTTAATTTTCAAGTGTTCCTGACAGGAAAGTTTTAGGATATATTCACATCTTGACTTCAAATTGAGCTTAAAGTTTCGCGTTAGGGCCAAATTTGTGTCAAATATCAGAACAGATATATTTTGTCTTCAAAACTTTTTATAAAAAGACCAATTAAATGTGAGTGTCATGCGTTATTTCCCACTATATGTTTAAAGTACATGTATACAGTTTATGAACTGAGCTACAAACTCTTGGGACAATGATCGGAAATGACAGCCTTCCTTGCACTTGGCAGAGAAACCCACACTCTCCCCAAAAGCAATCAAGAGTACGTCAGTGATTCACCTTCTCCTTGTTTGATAGTGTAAATAGTTTTATAGGCCCTGTGCATATATTTTCTTGTCATGAATGAAATGAAATGATCGAGTTCTTTTATTTTATTAGTAGGATATTTAAATGAATATGGATGTTAGGTAGAATTAAAAAAAAAATAAGTGGTACATGTACCTGAGACTTTCAAGAAATTTACCAAACTTAGCATCAAATATTTTTTAAATAAGTGAAAATGGTTTTCAAATATTGAACAAAATCTGAAATTATGGTTGCTTGATAGAATTGTAAAAACTTGGTGGTATTTTACACTTTTGGGAAATGTACCAACATTTGAATCAACTTTATGGAAGAAACGGTACTAAAACTTTAACAATTTAGAAAACGAAAGGATATTAAGTAAATGCACATGAGACAAAGACTACAAAAATATCGATGGTAAAACATGCAATGAAATAATGCCTTTATTGTCGTGCTTCATCTTTTCCAAAGTGAAGCCTTCAATGAATTGAACATTAAAGCATTAACAGAACGATCCCCCAAAAACGAGAGTGATGTTTGGTGCTTGGGAAAGGTGCGCCTATCATGCTTATCACTGCTTGGTGAGTCAATTTACTGAAAGTCAGAATCAGTAATGTCAAATCCGTGAATAAAAGAATTTAGCTGAAATTGTCTTCTTTCCGTCGTGATGCCGACTCGTCATATCTATTAATGATGTGATCAAAGTTATAGAATTTCTTAACGTTCAAAAGTGTCAAATGCGATTTCAAAGATGTGGTAAAGTGTTTATTCTATTTTAAAAAAAATCAGTACATTCAGGGAAGTAACTATTGAGCAATGAAATAAAAACTCCGTATGCTGGAGAAAAAGTTAGATTGCTGCTGATAAGGGAAAATTTACGACCTTTGAGAATACATTAAAATCATCCAATAGGTCATAAATCTAAAGCGTTGACTTTGTCAAGGTACAAGGAATGATTAAAGCACGAAGTGCAGCAGTTGTCTCTTGAATTTCAAGCTCTTCAGGGTAGATTTGAAGTAATTAGTTCATTTAGATTATTGAGTTATGTACATTGTCTATGAGCAGAAACTGAAATAAGTATGTTGCCCTTAAAGATATAATCGAAAAAGAAAAAGTTCTACGATTACAGGTGTATTCTATTCTTTGAAATAATCAAATTAACTTCTCTAACTTGCAAATTAACATTAACTTTTTAGTTCACCGTTTATTTGTGCCAAAGTTAACACGACAATTGCTATAATATTATTTTATAATACTAAAATATCAAATTACAAAAAGAGGTATGGAGCGCCATAAAACCAGTTCAACCCAACATTTCTTTTGAACCGCCAGTGCCAAATCAGGAGCATTGCGGTTGACCATTTTCCGGTGGTTTTGCTCCTACTTTTTCTTTTTGCCCTTTCGATTTCAGCTCTGGACAATAGTGTTTGATAATTATATCATAACCCTTAATTCTTAATATTTCTCTTCCAAAAGGTAATGTTTCCGCGTTCGTGATCAAAAATATCATATTCAATTATCAAGAGTAAATTTCATGACATTGTATTTCAATTACCAATTATAATATTCTATAGAATCATGACAATATATAATGACTTTATGAATTTCATATTGTGTTACCATAAAAAGAGAATAGATGTGTTAAGGCCTCGCAATATTTGATAAAATTTTGGTGGAAAAGCCAGAAGAGTATTTATAATATTAGTTATATTTACTTGTACTTCTGAATACATGGTGGCAGTTTTCGTCATGGTAGATGTACAAAATCTAGTAACTACACGTAATCACGTAAGATCATCTGTTCACTTTACACAGAGGAAGCACATTTATTGCAGATGCAACTGAAGAATACAATTATTGACCGTTAACTTCACAGTGGAGATAAATGGTCATATCTTTGATTGTTAGTAAATAAGGGGTCTTGTGTATCTTTGTCAAAGAATGTCAGGAATTATTTATTACAGCCCGACAGTAACGAATCAACTGTGAAATGTATATGTCATAGGCTGGGGAGGTGGTAAGTAAATTGGTGCTTAGAAAGGTGAAGTTAACAATTGGGAAGATAAAATCATCACATCTGTCATAATGGTTAGATTTCAAACGTTCATCTTCGTCAATATACAACAAAAAGTTTAGACACGAAGCTGAAGTAGGTGTATCAGTTGTTTCTTTAATTTCAAGCTCTTTGTGATAGATCTGATGTAAATGTTCCTTAAATCATGTTTTTCATTTAACATTCACAGTTTAATTATAAAATATGCAATACGTACATAAATCGTGGTTTAAGTTGAATATGGCGTGTGCCTATCATTTTTGACGAATTAAATAAACATCCCCAGATTTTCTTTCAAAATGGTATTCTGATTATTTAAAGATCAATAATGAAAAACTCTTAAGATTACAGGTATAAGATTACAGGTATAATTTCATATCTTTGAAATTATTGTATAAACTTCTCTAATAAGCAAATTTACATTAACTATTTATTTACCGCTAATTTATATCAAAGAAAAACTCAGTTTTCCTATAATATTCTTAATCTGTCTATAAAATGTAATGAATTCACGTTTGTGATCATAACATCATGTTCAATTATCAAAAGCTATTTTCACGGCAGTATACTCCAATTACCAATTACAATATTCAACAGAATCATGACAAAATATAATTAGAAATTAAAGGAAAGGAGAAAATGCACATGGTTCATATGAATATATTAATTTCATATAATGCTATTATGAGAAGATACAAATGTATGTATAGTTTTATCCATATTTTAGATTTGGTTAACAAAAGCTAGAAGAGTATGAATAAGATGAGGAATATATCCTTGAAAGTCTTAAGTTTGTTGAATACAAGGTGGTAGTTTTCAATATTTCATCACTGGTAGATGTACAAAATCTAGTTACACTCCCTGGGTTTATTTAGGAATAACCCTGTCTGTCCGTCTGACCATACTTTACCTCCTAATAGCAACTCTTCTCAATTCACTGCAAGTGTTTTGATGAATGCATCGGCAAAGGATACTAGAGGAAAAAGGATTAAAGAAGAAATTCTAAAATAAAAAATCTGAAAACACGGCAATTCATATCAATTTAAAAAATGGATAACAGGAAACATCTACAATGGCTGAAAATTATAATTACATACCACAATATGCCATGGAACTCACATGAACGTAGACAACAATAGGAACTCGGGACGGTCGGTCTTGGTACCGAAATACGAATTATCAAACTAGATTTGCAATTGCAAGCAATAGTCGATGTCACCCCAGACATCTAATTCGTTGATTCCACCTTGTTCGCAGCCTCAAAATCTACCTAGAAATCAATTTTCGTTGAATTCCGACAAAGTCGAAATTTTGACGTATTTTGGCGGCCATCTTGGAAATGGTGGCTATTTTGAAAATTTCAAACGCCGAACATAAAACTTTGGGTGGTGGTACAACTTTATTAAAAGTTTCAAAACATTTCGTCAAGCCATGCCAAAATAATCGCTCGGACAAAAATATGTGGAATAATAATTATAATAAAAAGAATAATAACTAGATTTGAAATTACAAGCAATAGCCGATGTCACCCCAGACAACAGATTTGACGATTCCATCTTGTTCGCAGCCTCAAAATCTATCTACAAATTAATTTTCGTTGAAATCCGACATTGTTGAAATTTTGACTTATTTCGGCTGCCATCATGGAAATGGCGGCCATTTTGGAAATTTTAAATCGAAGCATATAACTTCAAATGGTGTTTCAACTTTGTGCAAAGTTTTAAATCAGTTGGTCCAGCCATTTCAAAATATTCGCTCGGACAAAAGTTATTGGAAGAATAAGAAGAAGAAAAAAACGAATAATAATAATCAGACGAAACGTAGAATAACAACATGTCACCCCGACAAAGTCTGGGGTGACATAATAATAATCAGAGGAAACGTAGAATAACAACATGTCACCCCGATAAAGTCTGGATTTTATCTTTTCTATTTTGACCCTTTTGGTTATTTGCTCTCTATCAGCTTAAACATGTTTGGACTTCCAAATATTTTAGTTTGATCTGCACTGATGAGACATAAGTTGTCGAAATGCGCATATACAGAAAATTATTAACAGTAACTTCGGTATTTTGTTATATTTTACCAAAATGGCCAAGGTGAGAAAAAAAATAACTGATCGAAAACAGCGACATCTGTTAAAAACATATATAATATGAACAGCGTTTCCATGTCCTTATTATAGAATTTCTGTAGTGGAAATGACTTTAAAAGGATCATTGCGGTCGACAGTTTATCTGGTGGTTTTCACCCGATTTGTCTTCTTGTCTCATTGACTTCGACTCTTGACAACTCTGTTCGTAATTTTGTTATTACCCCCATTGTCTGTAACATTAATGACAATAATGCTAACATGCAACTAAGCGTTTGGGGTTTTCGATATATTAAGGTCGTTAGTTGAAAGTTAAAGTCCAATAAAAAGTAATTTAGCCATATCGAGACATTAAGAAGTTCATCAATACAAAACAATATTCCGAAAATAGAAGTGATGGTCGGTAGGACAACAGGATCATCCAGTTTCAATTGTAATTGAAAAAAGAGGAGTGATGGGTAAGTACAAAAAGTGTGACTTCTTTAGACTTCCAATGAGTCTGCCTTTTTGATAAGGAAAAGAAATGAATCTTAATACTGCTTGGATGGTGGTGTTTTCCAACACCACTTGTCTACAATCGGTAATTGCTAGGGGAATTTCTTTCTCTCAAGATAAATCAATGATTTGTCTTGACGTGCATGTCAACAAAGGAAAAGAAGGAGTAATACAGCATGCATACATGTTCACAACTTCACTGTCATTTTGCCATTTATGCCCTCGTTCTAAGACTTGAATTGTTTTAATCCTGCATCCATGACCAGAAAGGACATGGGTGTAGCGTTGTTCGACATTTTGAGAACTCCGCTCAAACCGGTGCTTGGGGCCGTCTTGAACTTATTATGAGGCCTCATTGTTGAAGGCCTTCAAGATGAACAACAACAATAAAAGCGTTGTTCCTTTGCTTGCTTTTACCATGTATTTGTAGAGACTTTGTCTAATATGTATTTACTTCATATCCTTTCACTTACCATTTACATACGAAAAAAAATAACAAAATACCGAAGTTATTTATAATTTAATTTCTGCATGTGCCATTTGTACAACTTATGTCTCTTCAGTGCAGTTAATATTAAAACATTTGGAATAAAACAAAAATACCAACAATGGTCGAAAACTACAATCACATGCAATAATCCACAAGCGAGTAACAATAGGATCTCGGGGTAGCCGGACTTGGTACCGGTGTAATATGGAATTTTGACCCGCGCGGTAAATTGACCCGCGGGTCAAAATACCATAGAAAAAATGACCCTTGGGTCACTTTTCGCATGGGATTTTGACCCGCGGGTCATTTTACAGACAGAGTATTTTGATCCCCCCATGGACAAAATGACCTACCCTAATTTCTAAGAATAAATTATAAAATCTATTTTGTTTCAAAGGGTAGGTCAATTAAAAAAAGGGTCAGAGACCTGCAGAACAGTCTAAAACTATACAGAAGTGTACCAGGTCATAATTCATACAAAATAAAGGCAATTTTTTTATTTAATACATAGAACTGACCCTGTGTAGGGGGAAGGTCAATTTCCTATGGGGGGTAGGTCAAAATACCATGGCTTGATGAAATATGATTTACAACTTGCAAAAAAGTCTAAAAATTATACAGAAGTGAACCAGAGTAATAAATCATACAAAATAAAGGCATATTTTTATATTTAATACCGAGAACTGACCCTGGGTAGGGGGTAGGTCAATTTCCCATGGGGTGTAGGTCAAAATACCATGGCTTGATGAAATATGATTTACAACTTGCAAAACAGTCTTAATGTATACAGAAGTGAACCAGAGTGAAAATTCATACAAAATAAAGGCATATTTATATATTTAATACCGAGAACTGACCCCGAGTAGTAGTAGTAACCCTTTTTTTATTTGTCCAGTTAACTGTAAGCATGACGCATACAGATGATAAATTTCTATATATATATATGTCACTGAAGGAGAGCTATAACAAATTTTAGGCAAAAAGGACAAGTATTTTTGGCCTTTAAAAATGGCCTTTAAAAATCATGTAAATTTATAGACAAAAAAATGTTACACTCCTGACATGTTTGTCACCCATAGTATAACACCTGTAAAAATTAATTATTTTTAATTTAGTTTCCATGGTTAAATGCATTGATATGCTAAAATAACTCAAAATTGTCAATTTACAAAGGCACAGTAACTCGTGTTGACTGTCATAAACCAAAATTGTGTAAATTCATTAATTAAATTCTTTTTCAGCATTCGTATTTACAACAATTAGTAGGATTATTGGACAATGAAAGCAAAATATTTTCTACCTTCCAAATGAATAAATTTGTATGTAATGGTTGATTTTAATTAATTTTTCTTATTTTTTTCTTCTGCTTAGATTAAGAAGGATTATTTTTCCACGAAATCTTCATATATATTTTCCATTGAATGACATAAATACAAATTTTCACACAGAAAAAAATGCTATAAAAGTGATGTAAATAACTACATAATAAGAAATATTAATTAAAAATTTTGTCAAATTCCTGACCAGGTGTTGCACTCCTGACATTACTCGTTGCTGACCGAACATACTTTTATTGTCATACTTTTAACACAGATTATGAACAAATTATATTAAATATTAAAGATTAATTTTACACCATTTTGATTCAAAATATTCCCAAAATAATGAAGAAAATGACAGAACTAGACATACTGGCTAACCTAAAAAGCATGTTGCACTCCTGACATACCTTAATTAGCATTTAAAAGATAATATCCATGTGTACAGTCACATATTTGGAATTCGAAGACACAGACTACAAGGAGCTTTTTTGGTTTGGATATAATAAGGAATAATACTAAATATATCAATGCATAAAATAAAAGAGATTTAAACTCGTGGTGTTACACTCTTGACAATCCTAAGAAAGCCATGATATTTTGACCTACCCCCTACTCAGGGTCAATTCTCTGTGTAAAATATAAAAAGATGTCTTTATTTTGTATGAATTATCACACTGGAACACATGTGTATACATTTAGACTGATCTGGAGTTTGCAAATCATATTTCAACAGGCCATGGTATTTTCACCTACCCCCATGGGAATTTGACGTAACCAATTAAGTGTAAGTGTCAGTTCTCAGTACCTTTATATAATATAAAAATATGCCTTTATTTTGTATGAAATATCACTTTGGTGCACTTCTGTATTCATTTAACCTGTTTTATAGGTTGTAAATCATGTTTTAACAAGCCATAGTATTTTGACCTACCCCATGGGAAACTGACCTCCCCCCTAAGTATGCATCAGTTCTCGGTTTAATTTATTAAAATAAGCTTTCATTTTGTTTGAATTATCATTCTGGTACACTTCTCTGCACATTAAGACTGTTCTTAAGGTTGCATATCATATTTCAGCAGGCCATGATATTTTGACCTACCCCCATGGGAAATTGACCTACCCCCAGTTTGTGTCATTTCTTGATATAAAATCAATAAATCTGCCTTTATTTTATATAATTCTTTCAAAATTTTCAATAAATTATAGGGAAGTGTCAATTTGCAAGGGGGTCAATATAGCACAACTAAAAAATGACACGTGGGTCAATTTACCGCGCGGGTCAAAATACCATACAGGGGGGATCAATTTACCATGGCGCAGGTCAATTTACCGCGGCTAAAAATCGACCCGCGGGTCAGTTTACCGCGCGGGTCAAAATACCATATGACACCGGTAGTAGCAAAAATTAGCAGTAGGGTTAAGCCTGTTTTTGGGTACACAAACTTCCCTTTTCTCTACTCTGTTTCCATATAGTATTAAAACACACGAATAAAACCCAATACAGATAGACCACTATTTCGAAAAAGAAAAGAACAGGATAAAACGTAATTTTGAAAGATGGGTCAAAGAATGCTCGCCGGTAAAGTGCCTGGACCCGGTTGTTCATCAATAAGTTAAATTTTAACCTACGGTTAAATATCATAACCTATGGTTAAAGTTTAACCCTGGGTTAAATTAAGTTTCTCATCCCCTGGTTAATTTTAACCTTCGGTTTAATCCTTGGTTAAATTTTGAATATTTAACCCACTCCGAAGAGCTAGGTTAAACTTTTAACCAAAGGTTATATGCATTTGCAAAATGGCAGCCAGACAGGTGATTTTTCCCATTGTGCATCCTTATTTGAGGGCAAAACGGAAGGAACGAGTTTTTAGACAAAATACTTTGCTTAATTTGAATGATAATGAGATGAGGGCAAGATACAGATTTAGTCATGCTGGTTTTTTGTTCATAGAAGATTTAGTTGGAGATGAATTGAGACGCGGAACAGAGAAGAAATCAGCATTGTCCGTTGAAGAGCAAATTTGTATTGCTCTCAGGTTTTATGCAAGTGGGTCATTTCTACAGGTTATTGGGGACACGCTTGGCTACGACAAAAGTACGGTGTCGAGGGCAGTTGAAAGGGTAACAAATGCCCTTCTCTAAAAGAAAGAACGGTTCATAAATTGGCCAAGCACACAAGAAAAAGTTGACGAAATAAAAGCCGGGTTTTTTTAGACTGCCAACTTTCCGCACGTTGTGGGTTGCGTTGATGGAACACATATAAGAATTCAGCGACCGTCGGAGGAGGAAGCGGCATATATTAACAGGAAAAATTACCCAAGTATAAATGTACAGGCTGTATGTGATGACAAAGGTAAGTATCCGTATAAATACAATTTTTAATGATTACGAATAAACTTTTATCGCGGATAGAAAATAACATAATACCGAAGTTACGATTAATTTAGTTTCTGCAGATACGCAGTCTCTTTTGATAAAATTAAAGCATTAGAAAATTATAAAACTGCGCGAGGAATGATTTCTAAAAAATCTTTGTTTTCCGGTCAGTAGTGTGAAAGTTTTAAAATATAACATTGTTCCTTAGTTTTTGAACTTTGTAAATACATTTAAAAAATGACGTCACTCGTCTGCTAATTGATCGTTATTCATTTACGATCTTTCTAAGACGGCGGGATTTAAATTCAATATAAAGAATATCTTCGATTGATAAAGTTGATGTTTAAAAGTTCGACGTGGGTGTTATTTTCAATATATAAAGTTCGAGTGAAAATTGACATTTAAAGTTCGAATCTTGGACAAAATATTAGTGCTATATTTATCGAGTTGTGAATTGAATTGATATCAACTCAAGTGTGTCTTATTCAACTTTCGAATGTATGCGATTTATTATTTAAGCTGGGTATACTAAAAATAGGGACATTATGTATTAATAAAATTACTAGAAATAGCGATGGATCCCCTTTTTTGAGGGTTTTTAAGGATATATTGGATATTTACGATTTTTTAATGGAATATGGGATATTTGAGAGAAAATTACAGGGATTTCGGATATTTAATCTATTTGATACGGGATATTTTGATAATTACGTATTGGGATATCTTCAAGGGATATTTTAGTGGTATAAAATTAGCGCCGATTTTATAAATTTCCGGTTTTTCATTTGATCCGATTTCATTTTTCATTTCAAATAAAAGAAAAAAAAATTGGCGCAAATGAAAGAAAAAAAATCGGTGCTGATAGAAATCAAATTGGCGCAAATGCAAAAAGCCGGGGACATTGGTACCCTCCTATACAATCCCCTTTTTGGGTGATTTTGTTTTTAATTTCTTGAGCCGTTAATCTTTTTTTGATTACAAATATGTTTTGGAACCACTATTTAGTAGGACGTCTCATATGAATCAAAGTTACAGTTCTAGGTACTTCAGTCTACGTCCTAGATTCTTATTAAACATGTGATGAAAACATGCAAAGTCTGAGTTAACAATTTCTTATGAAATCCAATCCTTCACGGTGAGTTTACGGATTCCGGAAATTAATACACCCATTTGAAGTAATGATTTATTTGTTTTTGTGTGTGTGTTTTTTTATTATTTTTTTAAGAAGATCACGGCTGGCAGTCACAGCCACGAAAGTAAAGTAATGTTTCTCTTAGATTCCTGCATCGATTGTTTCAAAACTATTGATAGTCTTTCCCTCATATCCCGGAAGAATTCTTTGTGCAAAATACTTGGGGGAAGACCATTTGATATTTTCTGGGGTGGGGGCGATTTTGTGAATTATTTAATCTTGGTTCCAGTGAAAAGAAATTTGTCACGAAAATAAATTATCAATTTCTAATTGAAGAATTTTGTTTTTGCGTTAATGAAAACAAATAAATAATTTGATGTGATATTTTGTGAAAATAAATAATTTGCACGATATGGATATGAAATCGGCATAGAACCCCCCCCCCCCCTCCCCAACTGGAAAATAAAATGATCGTCCCCTTAGGTTTGACTAAATTAGGTAAAATAATTTCGCTGAGAAGAAAGCAGGGAAGTATTTCGATGTTTTTCATCTTTCTCCTGCTCTTTTTTCCGCTTTCCTTTATCTACCCTCTCCCTTTCATGGCCCCTTTCTCACTTCTACCTTTCTTGTACGATTTATCCTTTTCCTATGGTGGCATAGTTCTGCCCCCTACTTGTCAGATAATTATGTCAACATGTCAGATATTTATGTTGACTTGTCAGATAGTTATGTTCACTTGTCAGATAAAAAAATATTTAATTATATGGTCTATTGACCAGCTAACGCCAATGTCTGCCATCCAAAATTCAACATAAATATCTGACAAGTCGACATAATTATCTGACAAGTCGACATAATTATCAGACAAGTCGGCATAATTATTCAGCAAGTTGACATGTGGATTTGTATGTCGACTTGTCAGATAATAATGTCGACTTGTCAGATAATTATGTCGACTTGTCAGATATTTATGTTGACTTTTGGATGGCATACTTTGGCGTTAGCTGGTCAATAGACCACATAATAAAATATTTTTTTATCTGACAAGTGAACATAATTATCTGACAAGTCAACATAAATATCTGACATGTTGACGTAAATATCTGACAAGTCTACTTAATTATCTGACAAGTAGGGGGCAGAACTATGCCACCATATTTTCCTTTCCCCGCCCATTCTCTCCTTTCTCTTACCTCTTTCTCTTGATCTCCCTTTACCCTGTCTACTTCTTCAAATAATTAAAACAAATTTTGTCTCATGTACATTTACTGTATATTCCTTTATATTCTATTGAAGTGAAATATCCATGTAAATCAATCCTGCAATTTGATTGGTTACCTTGACAGGGGATATGACACCGTATCCACTTGGTTGCAAAATCACAATTTTTTAAACGCCTTTCTTGTAAAAATTATAGCACTTCTATCAGAACTTATAAAAGTTAATCGGGCTTCACAGGGGATACGGGTTCAGGTGATATAAAACACAGACAGGGAATATGAACCCGTATCCCCTGTATGGTTTATGATCAATGTTGCACTTTTGACCAGGTCAATGTATTACACCGATTCAATAAATGTCCTGCCGTGTTTGTGGCGATTAACATATTTTTATCAAAATAGACGAAACAATGTGTATATTCATATACAATGTACCATTTTGTCATATTTTACAAAAAAGTTATCGATATAGACGCAAACAACAAATCAGTCGCAAGCATTTTGACCCCGTATAGATAGCCAGGCAGAGACATATTTATTGAATCGATCCTATATAATGATCAGCATCTTGGTTGAAAAAAAATAATCTGGCCTTGCTCAAAAAAATTACCTAGCATAGTGTATATGGAAAAAAAATTACCTGGACCGCAAATCGGGCGAAAAAATTTCCCGGCATCAGTAAAAATACATTAATGAAGTCGATGGGGAAATTTGTGTTGTTGAAGTTTACTGTAAATTGGCCATTTCGACAACTTTTGACAGGTAAGTTTGAATCATTTTATTCAAGTTTATTTTTTTTTGTTCTTATTTTTTTTGTTTTCCTTGTAAATTAGTGAAAATTCACTTACGGACCTGAAAAAAGATTGTTTGTTTCACCAAATCCTACCTATTCAGAAATTACCAATTTATTTTGAAAATTCAAAAATTGCACCCTCCCTCTCTTGGGAGAGAGAGTGTGCAATTTTTGAATAAACGAATGCCCGTGGAAACTTGAATCACTTCTATACACAAGATAATTTGGAGATTTATTTTAAATCGCAATCTTTTTGATTTTTATCTCTTGTAAACTATATTGGGCACGGACAATTTGATTTTTTTTTTTT
>MJUU01023218.1:23395-49150 GCA_002080025.1 Modiolus philippinarum
CCCCCCCCCCCGAAAATCAAATGGTCCGTGTCTTAACTCTACCAATGGTACCGGTACTGGGCTGGAAAGAGTCGGGTTGGGGGAAAATCTTTAATTTTTGCCTGAACTTGTATGTTGATATGATAAGCCTGTGTAAGAAACTGTAAGAATTCTTGTGAACAGTGTGCCAAAAAATTAATTATATAAGATCGAGGGGGCCCTAATGATTGTAAGCCCTTATTTCTCACCCTCACCTTCCAAAGGGGTTGTTTGCCGTGAACCTGTTAATTTCTAAAAGTAGGTAGACGGATATTTTACTGTAGAGAAATGACATTGTCACACTTTTTACACATGTACGCGTTTCTTGTCTGATGATGGCACAATACACAAAAATGGCGTTGAACTTGACTGCCTTAAAGGGGTACTTTTTGCATACGAGCCTTGACATACCACTTGGTTGGATGATGTAAAGGAATAAGAGAAAGGATAGACAAAAGTTTAATAGAAATTTGCATTTTATAATATTTTTAAACACACCTGTCTGATCAATTGGCGTATCTACGCCACTCCCTATGCGTTTGAACAAGGAGCTGTCTTTACATAAGGAAATTACATTTTGGACCGCCTCACTAATATTTTTTTTTGCCTGGTCCTCCCCCGGTCTTTGACACATAATTGCGGTTTTCCGCAAACGCTCTCTTGGCTGCTTTTTTAGTGTTTGACCATTTTTCCTTGACTTCTTTGGGCGTTCTTACAGCAACAACCAAAGAAGTCGTCTTGTTGGCGATTTGCTGCCATATTTCTGATTTTTTTTTGTTTGTGACAGTGTTTGTCTGTTTGCTGGTAAGGATCTCATAATATTTCTCTACTTCAGATTGAATAGTTATTTCCTCGTCTGGCGTGAAATTGGGTTTTTTTACTCTGTTTTTTTCGTCTGCCATAATTTCTAAGGAGGACGGATATAGAGTGGATTATGGGAAACAAAATTTAACCCTGGGTTAAAGACTAAAACCGAAGGTTTCATAACCAAGCGGTTAAATTTTACTGAACAACGGAATTTTAACCCGTGGTTATGCTACCAAGGGTTAAGCATTTTAACCAAGGGTTAAAGTAAACGAAGGGTTAAATATAACTGCTAGATGAACAACCGGGTCCTGCTTGCTCAAGTAAATTAGTCTGTTATTGAAACACTGTCGCACTAGTCCATAAACCAAAATATGTGTAAAAGACAGTTTGTATGCACAGCGAGTTTCTCACCACCGGGGAATAAAGTGGTGTGCTTTTGATGTTCTATTGACTTAGTACATATGCTTCCAACTTGCAATATTTGTATCTTCATAATTTTTCAAACTATGACAAAATGTATCTAGGCCAGTTCTGGTATCAGATTAAAAGTACTTCGCTATTCAACTGGTTAAAAAATGTAGTATCGAAGTTACTGTTAATTTAATTTGGGCAATTTGTGTCTGTTCAGTGCAGATCAATTCCAATCATTTGGTATACCATATACCGAATCGTGTGAAAACTAATCGAGACTTAATAACCAAAAGGGACTATTTGAAATGTTAAACTGAGCTAAGGACAGAGCTCTGCCCGAGGGGGAAATCCTTAGGTTTACTCATATTTTTCCAAAGTTAGATATCGAAGTTTCCAAATTTAAAAATCAGTTTTCGGTTTATCAACAAAGTACTGACTGCTAGGTTGGTGAATTCCCTCAAAGACTAACAGTTGAGAAACAACGGCAGTAGACTACCGAAGTAACAAAGCAGTGGAATTCACAAAAATCGAAGTCAAAAGACATGTCCAAAACGAGGACACAGAAAACAATGTCGCTAAACACAGAAAACACTGAGGTTAAACAGATACAAAGCACAGAAATAAAAAAAAAAACAATATTCAAAAACAAGGCATTGACAGTGTGAACTCCAGTGAAACTGAGTGACATCAGGTGCTCCAGAAGGGTAAGCATGTCCTGCTCTGTTAACAGCACCCGTCACACTGTTAGTGATGCAAATTTGTTTTTGAAGGATCTGTTTGGTAGCTGATTGGTGAATGTTATTTTCTAACCAATTAAAAACCCATGGTGATACAAACTTATTTGTAGGGTGTTGGACAGAGGACGATATCCTGGATCTAGTCTTTAAACTCCTAAGATCTGTCGATACAAACAGCTAAGTCTCTATCACCTCTTTCAGCAATATCTTTGTTATAAAACTCACAATTCTCTACAAACAGTAAATTCATATTCCTCAATGTGAACAGGAAAATAATAAAATAACTACGTCATTCCTTCTACGATCATGATTATAAAATTAACTATCTTCTGTATATAGTAGATATTGTTTACAGCATCATATTAAAGAAATCAGACAATATCAGATTCTCAATTTCCAAATAAGGTGTTCTAACAGTTCATTAGTTTTTTTCGTCGGTTTGACTATGAAATGTTGGTATTATGGCGGCAGTCAAGAGTTGTTAGATTTTTTCCCTGTTTGAAATAATGTATTTTATATTTCTTATTAAGCCGTGAGACACGTATCAATTTATCTGAGACATAGCGCTGTTTGAAAGAATCAGCATTACGGAAAAACAAAATTTCGATTAAATATCAATCATTATGGCAGTAGATTACCGGCGCTATAAATCACAGATAAATAATATAAAGTCCAGAGACACCAGAAACCTGAAAACCAAATACGTGACACACCAACAAAACACACAATCGTCATAAACACTCAAAACCAAATACACGGCACACCACTAAAACACACAATCGTCATAAACACTCAAAACCAAATACACGACACACCAACAAAACATACAATCGTCATAAACACTCTAAACCAAATACACGACACACCAACAAAACACACAACACCAACAAAACACACAATCGTCATAAACACTCAAAACCAAATACACGACACACCAACAAAACACACAATCGTCATAAACACTCAAAACCAAATACACGACACACCAAAAAAACACACAATCGTCATAAACACTCAAAACCAAATACACGACACACCAACAAAACACACAATCGTCATAAACACTCAAAACCAAATACACGACACACCAACAAAACACACGATCGTCATAAACATTCAAAACCAAATACACGACACACCAACAAAACACACAATCGTCATAAACACTCAAAACCAAATACACGACACACCAACAAAAAATACAATCGTCTTAAACACTCAAAACCAAATAGATTACACGATACACGACACACCAACAAAACACACAATCGTCATAAACACTCAAAACCAAATACACGACACACCAACAAAACACACAATCGTCATAAACACTCAAAACTAAAGCACTTATAGTGTAAAAAAGAAAAGCAGATGACAACAGGTACTCGGAATGGGTTTGGCAAATCCAGTGACATAAACATATACAGTGTACAGCACACTGTCAGTGACTACAAGTAGTTAAATAAAAGATAGTCTTATGTATAAAATGTTTTTGCTAAAAAAAAGTTCAAATTTTAGTTTAAAACCTCTTTCTGACTGTTTTGGTGTCATTTCCTTACGGCATGGATTTCACAATTGAAAAGCGTTTGATTTCCATCGGTTTGCTTTTCAGGGAAAACAAATACCTTCGCAGTCATCAAAAGAAAATCAAACGACTCCTACATAAAAATGTCTAATTATATACTTCATTTGAGAGAAAGTCACGAAAACTAACCCTTTCGACTGTATAAGTAACATAATTACACGCTTGAAATGATATATTCTATTTATCTCTTTCAAAGTTGTCAGAATCGCAACAATATACCTGCGAAAACGCCCTGTTTAAAATATCAACATGATAATAACAAGAAAAATGGAATAAAAATCAACGTTAGTAGATTATCGATGGAATAAAGAACAAGAAGATTACATGAAATGAAGTCCAGATAACCCGGTAGACTGAAAACCAATACACGGCACAATTACAAAACATACAATAATCTCTTCAGCACTATTAAAAGAGTTAGGCACACATATTCGGGACCCGTCACACTGTAAGTGATTAATTTATGCAAAATTAAAAATTTGTAAATATAGATTGATCCTTTATTTTAAAAACCTCTCTCTAGCTGTTTTGGTGCCATTTCATTATGGTACGAATTTCACAATTAATTGAATCGCGTTTGACTTCCATGAGATTGACTTTGTAATGATTTAAATAATGACTTTGTGCAATGTTCTTTCTTTGTACGACTATTAGATTGTTTTAAACTCAGATAAGCGTCGAGATTTATAAACAACAAGAGGCATTCAGGAGCCAGTATTGCTCACCTAGGTCTAATGCAGCACTTTATCCTATGTTTATCTATATTCCTCGCTGGCAGCAATCTTGGATAACATACCAAAATAAAATTCCAAAATTTCCAGAGACACCAGTAAACTGAAAATCTAAAGCACTATCTGTGTGAACCAAAAAAAAAAAAAAGACAACAGGTGCTCGGAAGAGTTAGGCAAGTCCTGTGCCGTATAACAATACGAGACCCGTCACATTGTCGGTGATTATTTAAGTTTTATATTTACTATTATTTGAAAAAAAAAACGCTTTCTAGCCGTTTTTAGTGTCATTTCTTTAGGGCACAATTTTCACAATTAATTGAAATTCATTTGACTTCCAAATGGTTTGCTTTTCAATATAAGTAACCAATAGAGAATACAGTCTTCCAAAGAATATCAAATGAAATTAAAAAAATATGTTATCTTTTTACAAACAGCAACATTGAAAAAACAAGTAGACAAGGAGTTGGTAAAGCAATTCCCCGTGGTAGAGATGTATGCTCTATATTTTTCTTTGATATGGTGTACTTGTACATGAGATAATATCTCATGTGTACACTTTGTTTAATTACTTTTATCTAAATTTATGTAACTTCTAAAACCTAAGGATTAACTCCCTCCATCGTGGTTTTCTCCTTAGCTGTATTTGATATTACTAATTATTTGGATTTCGTTTGGTTTTATGCATTTTAAACATTTTTTGAAATTATGGATTTCCTTTGTTTTTGGTTCTAGTGTTGCTGATGAGGAATAAATGTCCGAAATGGCCATACAGCTCATTACAATTATTGCAGCTGGGGTTAACATATGTGTTATGGTCTCATGTTCATTTACCCCATATCCTTTCGTAAAATACATGCAAGTAGATAACTTAAGATAATCATCCGTTTCAAATAAAGGATAGATTTCTAGGTCTGTCGTTATGCAACAAATTCAGGGGTATTTACTTTCAGTTTCACTACATAAAATCATATAGATGATACTTTTATATGTAGGGGTCGTTTGTTTTCTTTTCATTACATTTAACATATTTTATTCGCAAAAACAAATTTGCAAAAGGGATTGGACAAAAGTTACAAAACATTATGAAACGTCCTCTCCCGATACATATAAATATAAACTGAAATATTAATGGCGACATACATTAGATATACATTTCAATATGTAAAAAATACTAAGTCACAGTAATTTGAAAACAAATGCAAATAAAACTATTTAAGTTATTTATGTTAAAGAGTGTACATATTGAGAAAATCCCATAAAGTGTATCACGGTAGATTATAATCTAGTTCATGTATAAAAAAATTAAAATCTTTGAGTTCTTCTTATGTATGTGTGAACATAGGAAAAAATAGTACAATTTTCATCATATGTCAAAGATTCGTCACCTGCTAACAGAAAAAACATTAAATACCCGTAAGCTCGAAAAAAAAGGTCATGGCGAGCGTCACTAAATTTAGGATATTCAAAAAAATAGTGTATGGCATCTTCAAATGGATTTCCACAGGAACAAGAAGGGTTAAATATTAAATTTACTCTGTACATATCAGATCTTAAATGACTACACATATGGCGAATCCTTGTGTGAATTATATTATCTTCTTTCGCCAAATTTGAAATAGGTTGACGATTTGTAAAGATATTTAGTGAAACAATTTTTTGAAATACTTATACTAGGTGAGAGCCTTACATTTATGTTTAAAGAATTCCATTCTCGGCTGGTTGAGGGGAAAATGAATTCCTTGTTATTTCAAATCGAGGATCAGGGACTGTATAGTTCATATTATTTCTTCAATTGCAATTTGTTATTTGTCAAACCCTTGGAGGTAAAAGATCGCATAGATATGAGGGAGCTCTGTCGTTATGAATTAAGTAAAACAAGTTAAGTTTCCTTTTTCTTCCTCTATCAGAAAGTAATTCCCAACCCGTTTCAAAATAAAGTGATTTGCGACTAGCAAACATTGGCAAGCCAGTGACTATTCGATTTGCTTCAAGCTGCATTTTTTCAAGTTTTTCAGCATATACGACCCCACAACTATCCCAAAGTTTACAAGCGTATTCCATTGTTGGTCTAATAAATGTTAGATAAATTTTATTTAATGAAATTCTGTTCAATGTAGATTTAAATTTGCGTAGCACAGATAGTTTCTTTCAAACTGACTGGAGGATTCCACTTATATATGTATGAAATTTTCCATCAGAATCGAAAGTAACTCCAAGATGCTTATTCGATGTAACAATATCAACATCTTCATTATCAAATATTATATCAATAAAAGGGGGATTTCTTTGATTTGATAATACCATGGCTTTAGTTTTGTTTGGATTAAAGGATACCAACCACTCCTTTGACCAAACATTTATTTTTTCAAGGTCGTCATTCAAAACATTTTGTACGAATTGAGTATTTTGACTCGAGTAAAACAGAGAAGTATCATCTGCAAATAATTGTGATAATGAAATAAGATTGTCTGCTATATCATTTACATAATATTAGGAAAAGCAGAGGCCCAAAACTGACCCTTGAGGTACGTCCGCTGTTACTTCCTTTAACGGGGAAGTACAATTGTTTAGAGATACTTTTTGTTTTCTGCCAGATATATAACTTTCGAACCACTTGAAAAGTTTTCCATTGATGCCATATGATTTTAATTTAACTAAAAGACCTTTGAGCCATACCCTATCAAACGCTTTTGAGATGTCGCAAAATATTAAGCAACTAGTTTCATAATTATCCAAGGATAGACAAATTTTATAATATATTTCTATTGACTGATGTACAGTCGAGTGTCCAAGAATGAATCCGGACTGATATATATATAATAAGCCCTCAGAGTAAATAAAATTTTCTCTAATTCTTGTTCAAAATTAATACTTCCCAAATGATGTTAGATGAACTTAATAATCAACATGTTTAGACATTGATCTCACTTGCTGATTGTTTGTCTCGTGTCAGTTTCTAGAAATAGTTCAACCGGATGTAGATGAAATTAACACCTGCATCATTTTCTAGCGAATTGATTTTTACATTTTATGACTAAAATAACTAAAGTAATTGATAATATGACATTTTTTATCAAAAATATTACATTCAACACCCCTTTCAATGAAAGGCGCAATGATACACATAGCAACGATGATAGTAACAAAATGGCGGCATACTGGCGACTGGAGACTATGGAGATCGCTTTACGTCAAATAAATTGAGTAGGAATTAGATAAAAAATCTCTAACATTGTTTTCCGGTTTATTACGATAATTTCTCACATCTCGATAGTTAAATTTTCACATTTTAAAGTTCTCGGATAAACCTCGAACTTTAAAATGTGAAAATTTAACTATCTCGATGTGAGAAATATACGTAATAAACTGGAAACAATGTTAGAGACTATATATAAACTTCTTTGAATACTAATCTTTCAAAAAACCTTGCCTACAGAGGACAACAATGAAATATGTCTATAATTGGAAACAAGTGTTTTATCGTCTTTTTTTAACAGGGCCATGGCATTTGCTTCTTTCCACTTAGAAGGGGATTGGGAAGATTTTATTGACAAATTTAACAGCAATGATAATGGATAACATATAGTATTACATGTGTTTTTCAACATATGATGGCTAACATTATCAAGCTTTACAAAAAACAAGAACTTGTAAAATATCACGGACTTGAATTGGAGTTATATTGAAAAAATATTTTTACGTTATTAGTTCGAGGGGGGAAATCGGGAATGCCTTTATCTCTATTATTAATTGAAGAGACTGAACAAAAATTATCATTAAGTAAACACGCCTTATTGAAATCGTAACGGATAAAATCGCCACGTCGATCTTTCAAACCTGAAATAGATGAACTTGTTCCACTTTGCTTGATAAGCTTTTTTTATAAATGACCAATACGACTTTGGTTTATTTACTGATATTTCGTCAAGCAAATTATTTATGTTCATGAAAACATTTTCTTTTGCAAATTTTTTTCATGTTATTCACATGATTTCTTTGCTTTTTATAATTTAAAATGTGAATTGGGTTTTCAGTCTGTCGCGACCTTTACGCAGGCGTTCTCTCTTTCTAATTTCTAATCGCAATTCCGAGTTAAACCAAATTTTGTCTTTTGGTCTAATAGTTACGGTCTTTTTAGGGACACATTCACCAATTACACATAAAAAACTATTTGTAAAATTTTCACAATTTTCGTCAGTATCAAAGTCATCGTTTTATAAAACAGACGAGTCGAAATTTTCGATTAGTTGATTACATTTCTCAAAATCAGCCTTTTTATAATCCCATATTTCTCTTTTAAAGGCAACATTATTATTGAATGGGATATTTAAGTAAATGATTGTAGCATCATGATCACTAATGTCTCTGTCAATATCGAGTACGTGTGCATCATTGTAGGTACAATCATTTGACAAAATAACAGGATCAAGTAGTGATTGTCGAATGTCACATTGTCTAGTAGGCTCATTAAAAACATTTCTTAATGCATATAAGTTCATAATATCAAACAGATTGCTGTTCTCTTTATTTAAAAAATCAACATTTACATCACCTGTAATGACTAAGTATGGCGAGATATCAAGAGCCTTTTCGACGGAAATTTGGAAACTAGACCAAAAGGGATTATTATCATTTTTCTGTCTATAAAGTGTACATAATATTAATTTGTATGCTTTGAAGTTCAACTCTAGCCATATTGTTTCATTTCAAAAATCCAAGTCTTTTCTATGGATAGCATGAATACCATTTTTTACATAGACCATAACCACACCCCCTGATCTATTGCGGTCATTTCTAAAAAGACAACTTGAATAGCCTTCAATTTCAATGTCATCATTGTGAATAGATATGTCAAAATGTGTTTCAGTAATACAAATAATGTCGGCTTCACATGAAACTCTTTCAATATAGCCAAGCTTGTTCCGAACACTCCTGGCGTTTAAATGAAAAAATGAGAAATTATTATACTTTGTCATTGGTCCAGGTTTTTTTACATCATTGCTCAAAATTATTAGAAGCATTAAAACAAATGTAAATAAGATATGTTCCATGAACATATCAGAATATAAGTAAAAACATCTTAAAGATATTAAATGGACACATCTTATAAATAGCAACAAAAATGCTGATAAAGGTAAGCCTCTAAGAAGGGATATGTAAACCTTTTTTTTATAAACAAACAGTGTGACTTCATATAAAATAGACCTATCGATGCTCTATACGAATCTAGATCACTACCCATTGTCTAGAAATAATAATTGAGACTGAAAATTAATAAAGCATGATCAGTCTGAAAAAAAGCAATCACTAAATAATAATGTGAAGAACTCAAAGTGTAAACTCTTATAAAATGAAGATAGTAGCTGAAAAATAAACAGCAAAGAAAAAATAAGCATATAAAACATAAAGCAAAACTAGTAGAAGCATGTTAATGATTCAAATTGTCTTTTGATGATTTCAAAAACTGCTGAAACTTTGGATGACTACGAATGTATTTGATTACCCTCTACTTGCTATTTATATACGAAAAGTAAAAACAATCATTTAATTGTGACTTTATTTTATTTATACAGACAGACATATTCTTTGTTGTCAGAATCGTATCAATTTATCTGAGGAAACGCCCTGTTTAAGGTATCAACATGACTAAAAAAACAAGAAACCTTTATTAAAAAAAAAACAAGTACATGCAGATTACATAAAGCGAAGTCCGGAGTAACTGAAAGACTGAAAATCAAATAGTGTGAAATCAAAAACATATTTACAACAGGTGCGCCGAAAGGGAAAGCCAAGAACCGCACCGCATTCATATGATATACCCGTCAAACTGTCGATGAACAAATTGACAACAGGTGACCCGAAGCTAAATCCTGTGCCGTATTCCTATATTGAACCCGTCACACTTAAAGTAAAAGATACATTCATGATTTACATTGAAGAGACATAAATTGTCGAAATGGCTATATGCCGAAACTAAATTTAAAGTAACTTCGGTATTTTGTTATTTGTTATCACTGGGTCGATATCACTTCTGGTGGACTGTTTATCCCCGAGGGTATTCACCAGTCCAGTAGTCAGTACTTCCGATTTTTATTATGTGATCACCCGGGACATATTCTTTGTATTTACATGCCAACCTTTTTTTCCAAGGAGTGAACAGATGGTTTGCTTTTCATCGACTTGCAACCGTGTTCATGATAAGGTATGTCAGCTACCTTCCCAAGGTTGGTGATTATCTCCGGTTTCCTCCTCCACTAAAACTCACCACGATATAGCAGTAATACTACTGAACGTGGCATTAAACCCAAAATAACAAACAAGTTATCAGTTTTAATCAATGCTTACGTTTTCAGTTTAAAAGACATTTGACATTAAGTCACAAATGATGTGAATTTGACCTCTGTTCAAATACATTTCATCAGCAACACATCTAAAATTAGCAATTTGGTGTTTTGTTTGTTTAGTGTAAAATTCTACTTTCATTTGCATTACCCATTTTTTCTTCTCTATCCATTTTTTTTTACTATTTAGATTACTATTTCTTATATTCGTGTTCAGTTCATTCACGTTACACATGCATATTACGCAAATACTTCATTATTCAATATTCAATCTTATTCTCTTCTTCTAGAAATAAATATGTTTATGATGTAAACCTGCTTCATTCTGTTTTCCCTTCATTTGTTAGCATCTAGATTTTCTGGTTACTTCATTTCCTTTCAACCCATTCCATGATAACTTACTATTTATTACATATCGATTCTATTTTCCAGTGTTTGTGCTGTTCCGTTTTTATACATTTAGATCAGCTGCAATATACAGGATGATTTCAATAAACCTTTATACATTATTCTATTTGCGAAATAAATGTTAATTGGAGATGTCATATTTCTAAAAATACAAGTAGTTTACTGCAAAGTTGACTTTATTTGAAAATCCTCTCGTCATTTACATTTAAATCAGATTTCATTATACAGTGTAAATGTCATAGAATATTGAGAGAAGACATTTTCTGTGTTATTTTTGTCAGCCGTGCGCAGGAGAAATGTATTAAACATATTACAGGAAAATGTATTTACTTAAGCATAATACGAGACAGAATCAAGAGATACAACTAGCTTAAGACACTAGTGCTTTTGTCGGGAAACGGATGACAGTGTTTGTAAGAGCACTTTGCCAGTTTAATTTAATTTTGTTGACAATCCCGCATCCATGACCAGAAAAGACATGGATGAAGCATTGTTCGACAATTAGCAAAAAATTCCGCTCAAACCGGTGCTAGGGGCCGTCTTGAACTTACTATGAGGTATGGGCAAAGCTCATCGTTGAAGGCCTCATGGTGACTTCAAGATGAAGAACAACAATAAAAGCATTCTTCCTTTTTACCATGTATTTGTAGAGACTTTGTCTCATTTGCATTTACTCCATATCCTTTCATTCACCATTTACATGTATTTAAGTACAAATCTCACTCGTGTAACAAACATAATCACCCGAGCAATAAATCGATCACAAAAATAGGGAAAAACATGATCAAATTATAACGTTTTTCAAGAAAACAATGTCTCGCACATGTATTACATGTTACATGCAATAATATATATGAGATTCTGAGGAAGTGTTAACTGAGTTCCCCTAGCAAGTGTTAGTGCTATTCAGTGTCTATAACTCTATTTGAGTTATTTAGTAATGGAGCTTGTGGTCTGATAGAAAAATACTTTCAAAGAGGGATAAGCCAGAAATTGATTAAAAAATAAGATGTCAGGTACAGTTGTGTATTAATTTACAGACATTATACATTTACTTCACCTTTATATTGTCCTATTTGGCTTTGTTTACACTGCCGGTGCATATAATAGTATATGGACTGGCAGTCCGGTCAATAATATATTAGGTCATCACAATTATTTTAATATTTTGTAATAAGAGATAATAAGACAGTTCAGATTATAGTAATAATATTTGGAATGTTAATTTAGCTTTCAAATTATGAATCAATTGAATTGAATCAATTATCACCGAATTGTTTTATTTTATATTATAATTCCTAGATCATATTTTAACCTTGAGATATTGGAGTGATATAATAGAAAAGAAAATGAACTAGAAGATTGTAATATAAGTATACATTTTGGGAGTCAAAGTAAAATAGGCTTTAACATATTTTTCGGTTAATGGACTTCCAAATTTTTGGATTTATCTGCACTGATGAGACATAAGTTGTCGAAATGCGCATATGCAGAAAATAAATTATCAGTCACTTCGGTATTTTGTTATTTATATAGTGTGTGGTCAGCCCAAAAATACTATATTGACTTCAGCTTCGCTTCGGTCCATATACTATTTTTGGATTACCATCCGGTCAATAAACTGTCATATGCCCTTCATTGCCTCCAACTATTTGAGACAAAGCATGCGACAAAGCTCTACAAATACACTGTAGAACCAATCAATGGAACAACGCTTTTAGTGTTGACCTTCACCTTTATGAAGCCGGGTTGATATATAGGCAATAACACAATCAAACAATACTAGGGTTCTGGATTATTTATTATGCGATGATAAAATACCCATATATATCATATAAAGGTATGCATATACGGGGTGTATATATCCCAACTTGTACGATTCGCTCGCATTTGTTCCACCCTTGATGATTTAAATGAGCGTAACCTTACTCTCACATCCAAACTTTTACAACAAGGTTACAGATTTCATAAATTATTCAATACTTTTAAGAAGTTTTACAGAAGATATGAACATTTGATATCTAGATATGACGTGACTCGGAAACAGCTAATAACAAAGGGCATTTCTCATCCTCGATTTTATGGAAATGTTGTTAAAAATGTCAAAAACTGATTAATATCCAGAAAGACTGGGACGTAACTTACATTCTTTACGTAATAGTGGATATCGACGAGATATTCTGAACAAATCCGTTAAATTGGCTTTGGATTCCAGTGACCTGAAGACTTTACATATATACTGGCCTCTCACTGATACTGCCGATGTCTGCTGAAATACATGAAGACTCTTTACCAAACCCTTCGGGAAGTTTTGAGTTTGATTTTTCTTCCGTAGTGCGACAGTGTTTTACCAGCAGACTAGATTCCTTGAGCTAGCCGGCAGTTTAGCGACGAGCACTCTTTGACCCTTCTTTCAAAATTACGTTTTGTCTTATGCTTTTTCTGTTCCAAGATAGTGGTCATTGAGTTAGTAGTCTACCTGTATTGGGTTTTATTCGCGTGTTTATGATACTATATGGAAACGGGATAGAGAAAGGGGAGGTTTGGGTACCCATAAACCGGTTTAACCCTACCACTGGCCTTAACTGGTGCCGGTACCAAGTCCGGCTATCCCGAGTTCCTATCGTTATTTATGTTTGTCTCTTGTTTTCATTATTGTTTTTCTGGTGCAGTTTGCTTGTAAATTGTGGCATGTGATTGAAGTTCCTGGCCATTGTACGTGTTTGCTGTTTTCCTGTTTTTGTAATGCATCTCTGTTTACTGGCCTCAAACCAGATAAAGTACTGTCTGTGTCACAACTTATTACATGTATATCACCATTAATAACTCATCCTGAGATATAAAAATGTAATATAATTTGACACAAAGGAATACCCAAGTAGAACCTATAACCCTGAAATTAGCCAATTAGAACACTAGGATTTCCCTCCAAACTGACATCATAAACAAGAGGCTCACCATAGTATTATTGAAAAGAAATAGAGAAATAGGTTTAATGAGATCACGATTAACTTTATATACCTGAAGTACAATCTTTAAACTAATAAACTATTTACTAAAAAAAATACGAATTAATTGAACCTATAATAAATAAATGCATCAAAATGACTCTGCCACATTTAAGTCACCACAAGGCCTTCAACCATGAGTCATGTGAATTCAAGACGGCCCTTAGCACTGGCTTGAGCGGAATTTATTGAAAGATGTCGAAATACGCTACATCATGCTTGTATCTTCGGTATAAGTCGGGGATGTGGTATCGTTAACAAACATAAAAAAGCGGCAAAGTTTTCTAACAATACGCGTCTTTTGAATCGTGTTCATCCCGGAATAAAGTTCTATTTCATCAATACATCAATACGTTGAGTGGGAATCACTTACTAGTATTAAAGAACACTGTTGAGGGTGATTAATATTAAATCGATTTGTAGCGCTAATAGGTTGATATTTTTTCGTCAATTAAAATTTAGTTAAAGAATTCCCATATAGGAAAAATCATAAATGCACTTCAATTTCATAAATAGTTTGTTTTTTATGTGGTATCTATTTATTTCAATAGGTTCAGATATCCAGTATTCCTTCTAACAGGAATCTGAGGCGATCGTTTCCGCCTTCAATTACACGGATTTCATATCTCGAAAGTCCCGTATTCCTGCCATCTGTTGCCCGACATAAGACTTACAAAAGACAATCACGTCAGCTTTTATTCGTTTTTCGGTTAATGGACTTCCACATGTTTTGGTTTGATCCGCACTGATGAGACATAAGTTGTCGAAAAGCGCATATGCAGAAAATACATTAACAATAACTTCGGTATTTTGTTATTTATCAAAAACCACAAAGATATGTGTCTTCATTTTTCTTTTCTGTGCTGTACTCATGTTATGTTTTTGTTTCTTTGTTTTTCCGATATTCATTATCCGTGAATGTTTCGTTTAAGACTGACGGTTCGGTTCTCACTTACTTTAAAGGTTTCTATCAAAAGTATGTACGTCATCTGTTGAGATGAACATTGATTGGATGCTCAATAAGTCTTTTTTTGAATTTACCAGCCTTTTGTACTTAAAAAAATTAACATGAAAAAGATTGATTGATTGATTAATTGATTGATATGGGGTTTCACTTTCAGCAGTATTTCAGGAAAAAGAGGTCGTGGTGTAATTGTCACTGGGATAAAAAAAACACGCACACACATTCGGTTTACTTATTCGAAACAACTAAAGACCACTTGAATACCTTCCACAGTTCACAAGAATCCATACCCTAAAGCAAGCTTTAAACAGAACCTTAAGATATAAAGGCCTTGTTACAGTTTGCATTTTGAACAACGAAAATTGTTAATTTGTTTCTTTGCAACCATGAATATATTATTATGTAACAACCTCATTAAATCACGAAACCGTGATATTCACAATTTTCTTTCATATAAATAAAAAAAAACGATTTGACATTTTCCTAGATTGATTCACTAGAGTGACGAGTGTTGTTAACAGAATATGACATGCTTACCCTTCCGGAGCACCTGATGTCACTCTCAGTTTCATGGGAGTTCATACTGTGAATTCCTTGGTTTTGAATGTTATGTTGTTTTTTTTTTTAATTTTTGTGCTTTGTAGCTCTCTGACGTCATTGTTTTCTGTGTTCTCGTTTGCCATGTCTTTGGACTTCGATTTTTGTTTATACCATTCCTTTGTTCCTTCGGTATTCTACTGCCGTTGTATAACAGCATGAGCTGGATGAAAAAGTAGATCTACACTAATTCACGCCACATTCGATTGGCACATATTACGAAACACTCGAGTCTTATGCGGACTCGACTCTATTTTCAAGCCGGAATGTTCTTTTCTCATCCTTTTCATTGTGACGTCATAGTAAATTGACAAAATATACAGAGGAAGAAGTGATTAAAATGTTAGAGTTTCTGATCGACAATATATTTGTCCAGTTTGGAGGACTTGTTTTTCAACAGACTATCGGAATTCCTATGGGCACAAACTGTGCGCCTCTTTTAGCCGATCTATTTCTCCACTCATATGAAGCTGAATTCATCCAAGGGCTTCTTCAAAATAAAGATAAAAAACTGGCCCAGTCCTTTAATTTCAGCTTCCGTTATATAGATGATATTTTATCACTAAACAATCCTCGCTTTGGTGATTTTCTTCATCTTATCTATCCAAAAGAGCTAGAAATTAAAGATACTACAGATACTTCCACATCAGCCTCGTTCCTTGACCTTCATCTTGAAATTGACAAAAGAGGTACACTACAAACTAGGCTATATGACAAACGTGATGACTTCACTTTTCCAATAGTCAACTTTCCCTTTCTTTGTAGCAACATTCCAAAAGCACCAGCACACGGAGTTTACATCTCCCAACTCATTCGCTACTCAAGGGCCTGTGGTCGATACAGTGACTACCTTGATAGAGCTCGGTTGCTTACAAATAGGCTACTTAAGCAAGGGTATGTTGCCCATAACTTGAGGTCATCACTACAGAAGTTTTACGGTCGACATCACGATCTTGTGGACCGCTATGAGATATCTGTTTCCCAGATGACAACAGATCTTTCTCTTTGCCAGTAAAGTTTGTTTTTCCTCTACCGGATTTGACTTTACTACCGGAGTTGACATGTTCAACACGGCGGGTGTCTTATAAGAAGCAGGAGATGCTTACTCTACCGGTGCACCTGATCTCACCCATGGTTTTTATTGGGTCCGTGTTGTTCATTTTTGTATATGTGCGTGTCTTCATTTTCTTTTCTGTGTCATGCTCATGTTATGTCTTCGTTTTTTTGTTTTTCCGACGTTGCCATTGTCCTTGGATTGTTCTTTTTAGACTGACGGTTCGGTTCTCACTTACTTTATATCATTCTTTTTCCCGCAAATTAACTGCCTTTTCCCGTAAATATTGTCTATTTCGTAAACCATATAAATATTGAAATACATAAGTTACTGTGAATTTAGCTTTTGTATATGTGCATTTCGAATATCTCTCTTAATCAAACGGTGATATATATAGTCTCTAACATTTATTACGTATATTTCTCACATCGAGATAGTTAAATTTTCACATTTTTAAAGTTCGAGGTTTATCCGAGAACTTTAAAATGTGAAAATTTAACTATTGAGATGTAAGAAATTATCGTAATAAACCGGAAAACAATGTTAGTGATTGTTTCTCTAATTTCTACCCAATTTATTTGAAGTAAAGCAATCTCCGTAGTCTCTCGTCTCAAGTATGCCGCCATTTTGTTGCTATCATCGTTGCTATGTGTATCATTGCGTCATTCATTGAAAGGGGTGTTGAATATAATATTTTTGATAAAAATGTCATTTTATCAATAAATTAAGTTATCTTAGTCATAAAAATGCAAACACTGTTTTGCAAGACAATGATACAGGTGTTAATTTCATCAACATCCGGTTGCACTATTTCTAGAGACTGACACGAGACATTTACATAATTGCCCAATCGCCAACTGAGATCAAATAATACCCATGTTGATTATAATTTCGATAAACAACTGGTCAGGAGGTGTTTATATCTGCTGGAAATTAGAGAAATCTTTTTTCAGCTCAACAGATAGCTAAAGTGTATATCAAAAATTAAAAAAAACTATTTGATATTTATTTCATATGAAACAATAAACATGTTCTCAGAGTTTCCTATATACATTTTTTATAAGTCTTGCTGAAAAATACTGATTCTGCCTGATTTTCAAAACAGGAAAGGATGATCGGTGACAAATCATTTTTATATATGAGATAAGACCTACAAAATATCTTAAAATTATAAAATTCTGTGTAGTATTTTTATAAGCTCGATTTACCTAAAAGGATAAAGTATATGATTACAAGTAACTTGAAATTTGGCAACGATAACTAAAGTAGAAACAAAAAATTAGAATATTTTAAAGTTCATGTACATGTATATAATGCATTTACATGTGTCGTGACTCCACAGTCGTTTAGACATGACCTTTCTTTAATGTCTAGCAAATTTAACCAACGTCTGAGAAAATGTGATAAAAATGTGACATTAAATGTAACATGAAATTTCCCACCAATCTATTTGGAACATAATCCTCGGTGGTTAATATTATATCATTCGAGAAACATTTTCTACAACTAAAACATGTTTTAAAATTATAAAATTCTCACATCTTGTTAAATAAATGTTCAAATGTTTAAAAAGTCGGCAGGCCCCTTTTTCCAATATTTGCAAAATTCAAGTTCTCTATGTAGAAGTTATATAATTATGTCATCAGCAAAAACTTAGAAATAGCTAGGAATTTTCGCCTCAAGTGCAGATCCAGAAAAAATTAAGTCACTTTAACCTTTATTTCATCATGGTTCATTGATTTTTTTTATATTTAACCTGGCTAAGGTTTAATTCAACAAGTATTAGTTTAAGAATGATGTAAAATTGCATACAACCGCAAAGTCTCCATGACCTTTATTTCATGGTTCATTGACTTCTAGGTCTAATCAGCAACTCCATATATTTAAGTAACCCGGAAAAATATATTTATCAATCATTATGGCATGAGAAAACTATTGTTGAAAACAAAAATAAGTTACTTTAATTAATTCATTAAAAAAAATGGATAGATATTAACTTTTGATTAATTTCCACAGTTGTATGTACTTAAGAATTATTAAAGCATGCGCAGATTATTCACTCATGTAATGGCTGCTCACATGACACAGTAATGGCAGCCTCCTTATAATCTGGGTCACATCTGAATTAACATGTCTGTGGAACAAGGTCTCCATGACCTTTATTTCATGGTTCGTTGATTTCTAGTTCTAACTCAGCAACTCCATATATTTAAGTATAATAAATGACATATTTCATGCATCTCTGACTTTACATCTTTTATCATATGGAGAAATATTGTGCTTTTTTGCTCTTTTGCACATTTTTTCAAATACGGGTGCCGAAATCCTATTGTATTTGATAGGGAAAATTGTGAAAAATAGCCATTCTTGCTAAAAATTGAGTTGCAGATCAAATACAAGGTTAAACTTTGATAAGACATTTGATATGCAATCAAACGAATCGTGTTAGATTGACTGAGAAGATATTTTTTAAGTTCCCAAGCCATATGAAAATCCGAAGCGCGAGTCCTTTAACATCCCATCATAAATATTTTGACAAATTGGCTGCAAACGTCAACTTCCCTAGCTTCATTGCCAAAGTTTAAGTGCAAAGTCATTACAAAAACAAGATACATGGTAAGACAATAAAACTCTGAGTGCCAAAGAAAAGGCTGCTACAAACCTTAATTATTTATTATTATTATTATTATTATTATTATTATTATTATACAATATTTGTAGAGCGCAAATATATTAAATTACATATTACCCCAAGCGCTTCACAATACATGAACATATTAAAACTCATCCATGACCTTATATCCGACAGACAGCTCTCAAGACGTTTCGAGAGATCAGACCAATCGCCAAGAGGTTTGATGATCTGGTAGACCTGGGTATCGTCTGCGTATGAATGATACGACATTCTGTGACGTAAACAGATTCCAATGACAGGTTTCGCGAACATACAAAACAATTTAGGTCCTAACACTGACCCTTGAGGAACTCCAAAAGGAAGATAAATGTCATTGGACTGCACCGATCCTTATGTACTTTGTAAACCCGAATTTCCCAAGGAAGCTAAATATGCCCCAATTTGAAGATGTATCAATTTATGAAATCAGCGTTTTCTCTAAAAATTCTAGATTTACGTTTTGTTTTGATATTGAAAACGTCATAAGGAAGTGTCAAAGTGATTTTAAATAGGAATACAGCAACGGGTAAGACAAAATATCCGTGTTTTAGCAATAAAAGCTGTTAGACGAAGTCGGCGTTGGTGAGAATGCTGATTAGTCAATGAATATGCATCTAAAATGATCATAATTTCTCCATATTGTGTTCCATTTATTTAATTTTTTGTTTATCTATAACTGTTATGATCTGTGAGAGTGTTTTTGGACAATGCACAATGTGTAACCTACAGGGTCACGATTTGATACTTTTCATTAGTTATTACAATCACGTCTTTGCGAACACCCGGCGTATTGATGCAATTTTATTTCTATTTTTAGGTAGATTGACGCTATGTAACTATTTTTCTTTATGTTTTGGCGCTGTTATTAGATATATAAAACGACGTCGAAAGAAGTTGAATATCTGTAATACCCACTGAATAAACGTAATGAATATAATATTATATATTTGTTTAAATTTAGGGAAAATGAATTTTAGTTTGGGTTGTTAACTACATGTAGTAAATTTCAAACACAAGTCCAATACTTGATTTTTGGATGAGTTGATAGCTAGTAAAAACAAGTTGAATAATGATTGTTGAATTTAAAACATCTATTTTTTCATAATTTCTAATACTATATAAACAATGAAGGGATATGGAGCAAATGCAAATGAGACAAAGTCTCTATAAATACATGGTAAAAGCAAGTAATAGATCAACGCTGTTGTTCTTCATCGTCACAAAACACAAAACAAAATACTTACAAACACATGTATGTAAAATAACAATTACGGACACTAGACTCTATTAAGATTTTATATATGGACATGTTGAAATATATTCTCTTTTATTTTAAGGTTAGCCATGATGAAAAATGCCATCAAGATGCTATAAAAACAGTTAAACATGAATAAGTTCAAAATCTCACAAATTAGAAAGAAAACTATGGAAAGACACTTAAAGAAATTGGTAACTTTGAACAATGATTACGTAAGCTTTAGGTTTTGAAAATGAAGCAAAGGAAACAGTCTACTTAAGAGCACAACCACGGAAAGAGAAAATGTTCCTAAACACTGGCAATTTTTATGATGACTAAGATGAAATATTCGGAGAAAATCATAAACCTATTATCTTCTATTTTTCTAGGACGGGTTCAGTTAAATCTGAGCACAAGACATAAAGTGGAGAAGTAAAATATAAGATTAATCACAAGAGGGCTAAAAACTTAGGATGAGGTAACCCATTAACCTTAGCAAGTAGGAGAAAAAAGGAGGGGTACGTTGATATTTTTAGGAAAGAATCAAGAGAACTTGAAAGTAATAAAATTCGATCCAAAACCGAAATAGACAAAAAAAATAATAATAATAAACAGATATCAGCCGTAATTAGCTTTACTCAAAGTGTTAAAAAATTGATTTAATGAAAGGACCAGTACAGCAAGTTAAGATGAAATGTAATTGTATTTTTATTGTTCAAGGAAATTAGTTTTACATTCCAATTTATTCAGCATTATTTATATGGTAATTTAAGTGTTCACGAAGTAGATACTTTTCTGATTAATGAAATAACTGAGTAGTAATATAGTAAAATAACCCATATTTACGAAGTATTTGATCCCTGATTTTGTATCCAACTTACAGGAAACCGGGAGAAAATAGAGTTTAATCACATATTTGTATCATTACTATCTTAGCCTGTCTGTTCTTAAAAATCGATTCAGGATTTCAGATGAAAAATAACAGTTTCATTGCTCAGTTCTACCTTGTATTTGTAGAGACCTTGTTTCATGTGCATTTATTTTCATTTTTACACAGTGTGATGAAGGCTTATGCCTTAAGGAAGTCATCAATACTCAGGGTAATATTTGGGTACTGTCCTCGTCTTGTTTGGTAAAGATTTTTAAGGCAAATTCGAATTAGATCCTTTAAAATGGACGACACAGGTCTTAATTTGTGCTTCAATAAATGCAGTTGGAGTTGACATATGTGTTATTGTCTAATGTTCATTTACTCCATATCCTTTCGTAAAATATTCACTTTTCAATAAGAACATATATTTTAGTGTAACGCTTGATGTATTAGTTGGGCAGACAGCTACTAAGGAAGGTTGGAAAGTGAAACGAATGTGAGAGAACGGAATACCCTGTGTATATTCTTTACTTGAAGCTAATTACTTTGTAACAGAAATTTTTGTAATAATTTTTTGTTTTTTAAATAATTTTTGTAATTATCTGATCAATTTACACGGAAACCACAGTAAAAGTCTACATAATTGGATTTTATTTGAAATCCCCAAATTAAACTAAGTTGGAAAATTATAAATTCATTTACTAGCAAACTCCAATAATTTCAACTAATTTTCCTCAAATTTTGCTGACACACTCTCGTTTCTGTCGTTTGAATTGTCAGCTGTTCAGTTACAGTACGTTTTACAGTAGCGGCGTATCTGATTATACGAAATTTGTATTTTTTTTAAATTTTTTTTGAACGACCATTCAGGTAAAATTTGGATGTTGAAAATATTTAACACTGTTTTCACAAATATCATTGCAGATGGGAGAGCTTCTTTATGCGTCATAACAACTTCCAGCAAACAACAACAGTCTTAATTAGACTTCTTGTGATCGCAGCCGCAACGATAAATAATTGAATAAAAGCTCTTTCTGCTAACATAGTCAGCTTCTTGCAAACGTTGTGTGCGAGTGAAATCGATACATTCAAGCATTGATATGCCAGCAGCCTGAATCCAATCGACTTTCTTCTTTGTAAATTATTCATGATTTTGTGGACTATACTTGAACTTTTTGTGCAAAATGTTGCACAATTACTTCACAAAACAATAGACACTTAATTTTGTGACGTCAAATCTGTAAGCAGTAGAAAAAATAGACTCGAAATTCCCAAGATACCAAAATGTTTTTCTTTTCCCTCAAGTGATCGTGATGGGCACCCTTTTTGCATCAGAAATAAATTCCTTATTTGTGTTAATATTGTATTTGTTTTAGAATGACGATCAGATAGGACGAAAATCTTAGCTAAGTTCTTACCATTTCTTAAACGTAGCCTTTATTTGCATCTGGTAGTTTCTTCTTTGTTTCATACTGAGTGTTAAATTTCGATAGGAAAACTTCCAGACTTTTACTTCTAAGAAATAATAATGTTCTATTGATGTGACCTTTGATTAAAAAAAAATTACAAGCGGGGCAATACTCAAGGCGACATTTTTTTTACTCATTATTGACGAAATGATCGGTTCATTAACAACGTCGTTTTGTTATTCATTGCATCATGATTATGATTGTGAAATCTTGTTTGATATCTTAAGACTTATGACTCGATGAGTGCCCTGTGGTTGTGTAAGTGTTTTGATTATCTGCTGTTATTTTTTTTTGTCGGGCAACGGATGACAGCGATTGAATGAACACTTTGCAAATCAATTTCATTTTTGTTGACGATCTCGCATCCATGGGTTTAAACAATTATTGCTCCTGGACATGTGATGATATGATTAAGGCACTGAATCTCTTGCTAGACAACATTTATGTTCGTTTCGGCACCATTGTTTATCATCAGGTCATTGGAATCCCCATGGGTACTAATTGTGCACCTCTCATTGCAGACCTTTTTCTGTTCTGTTACGAACGGGAATTCATGAAAAAACTACAAAATGGAACTGTACCAAATAGTGATAAACTTATTTCTATTTTCAATGATAATAGCAGGTATATTGACAATATCCTTACTATTGACAATCCCCAGTTTTTGGCTTATGTTGACACCATTTACACACAACAACTGAAACTATATAAGGCAAACAATGATTCTAAATACTGCCCTTTTCTGGATCTAAGTATCACCATTGACTCTGGTAAAATAAAAACTAAAGTTTATGATAAAAGGGATAATTTTGATTTTACAATTACTAATTTCCCCTTTCTTGACGGCGACGTTCCCCTAGCTCCATCCTACGGGGTGTATATATCCCAACTTGTACGATTCGCTCGCATTTGTTCCACCCTTGATGATTTTAATGAGCGTAACCTTACTCTCACATCCAAACTTTTACAACAAGGTTACAGATTTCATAAATTATTAAATACTTTTAAGAAGTTTTACAGAAGATATGAACATTTGATATCTAGATATGACGTGACTCGGAAACAGCTAATAACAAAGGGCATTTCTCATCCTCGATTTTATGGAAATGTTGTTAAAAATGTCAAAAACTGATTAATATCCAGAAAGACTGGGACGTAACTTACATTCTTTACGTAATAGTGGATACCGACGAGATATTCTGAACAAATCCGTTAAATTGGCTTTGGATTCCAGTGACCTGAAGACTTTACATATATACTGGCCTCTCACTGATACTGCCGAGGTCTGCTGAAATACATGAAAACTCTTTACCAAACCTTTCGGGAAGTTTTGAGTTTGATTTTTCTTCCGTAGTGCGACAGTGTTTTACTAGCAGACTAGATTCCTTGAGCTAGCCGGCAGTTTAGCGGCGAGCACTCTTTGACCCTTCTTTCAAAATTACGTTTTGTCTTATGCTTTTTCTGTTCCAAGATAGTGGTCATTGAGTTAGTAGTCTACCTGTATTGGGTTTTATTCGCGTGTTCATGATACTATAGGGAAACGGGATAGAGAAAGGGGAGGTTTGGGTACCCATAAACCGGTTTAACCCTACCACTGGCTTTTGCTGGTGCCGGTACCAAGTCCGGCTATCCCGAGTTCCTATCGTTATTTATGTTTGTCTTTTGTTTTCATTATTGTTTTTCTGATGCAGTTTGCTTGTAAATTGTGGCATGTGATTGTAGTTCCTGGCCATTGTAGGTGTTTGCTGTTTTCCTGTTTTTGTAATTAAAGGCATGGATGTGGCATTGCTCGACATCTTGCAATGAATTCAGCTAAACCGGTGCTAGGTGCCTTCTTGAACTTGATACTATAGCCTCATGGTGACTTCAAGTTGGAGAACAACAATAATAGCGTTTTTTCATTGCTTTGGTTTACCAAGTATTTGATGAGACTTTGTCTAATGTGCATTTATATTTTCTTTCGGTATCGTCGGCCAAATATAAATTATTTACGAAATAAACAACACCTGTGTATGGGATCAGCTCGCCTGACAGAGCGCAGCAAAGCAATAAAGAAAGAGCAGTTAAGGTCAAATTCCTAATTTTGTGGTTACATGTAAACTATCTTTAAGAGATTCTTTTACATAGCCGTCTTGTGCGGTGTCACTCTTCCACCGACCGTGCCCTTTAAAAAGGCGATCATTCACACCAGTTGCTGCGGCGGCGGTAGCACCTCCTGAACGAAGGCTATGAAGTCCATATTTAGTTTTATCTAGACCAATACTCTCTAAAGATGACATAAAGATTTCTCGAACGCTGGTGTACGACATTTGACCAGTATTTCGTAATTTGTAGGTATTACTGGATTCACAAAATTAAACAGATGTAAATAAAAAATCATTTGATTTTTCATCAAAATTAGCCAACCTGAGATATCTTTTTAACATAGATACCGGGCATGTAAGCAGGTTTGTCCTAGAATTGAGTACATCCCGTCCCTTCCTATAAACATCAGTCTTGCTCTTCACTAAATGTAATTTTACATGTGTAGAATAAATAGAAATGTCACATCTTCTCAAATTGGCTAATTCTGAAAATCAAAGAAAACCTGAGTAACAAAGTAAACAAATACAAGCTAATATTACAATGTTGATGACCGTATTTGTGTACAATTTTTTGAATAATTTCTGGTTTAACGGGTTCTTTCTTATTTACAATATGACCTACTTTTCTTTTTATTCCATCGGCTACAAATTTAACTAAGTCACTTTTACAAGGATCAGCTAGTCCTGCCAGTTTATGTGCCCAACTAATACCGTGAATCGTAACACTAATTGTACTAATTGAACCTTGTGAGATGTTAA
>MJUU01023220.1:14830-37094 GCA_002080025.1 Modiolus philippinarum
ATATATCCTAGAATTCTTTTAGTAACAATAATGACTATCAATAGGTAGATTTCAAAGATAATGAAAAAAATTATGCCAAGGGTGTATAACAACTGTTTTCTGTGTCAAACAGGGAGTGCGTTTCCGACAACATCTAGTTGATTTTGCAGTTAGATTTTTGAAAATATCACACTGCAAATTCAATGATGGTCCGTATGCAGTAACAGACGTATAAACGTTGTTGACTGTCTTGAAATGTAAAGCGTTCTAAAACCAGTATGATACTCGATAATATCATACTTCGCACATGCGCAAAAGGTATCGGAATAAGAGTAAACTGTGTCCTTATTTTGTTTGCCTTAGTTTATGAAGGAAATAAAGCCTAAGAACCCTTTTTTAACTAAACCATGCCGTTCAGACTCATAAATGTATAAGTTTTCGCTTTTGATTCAGATTTTGAACTTGCATCTGTTTGAAAGCGTCCGATTGTTTATTGTGACGTCACAGACACAGATATTAAAGGAAAGGGGAAATCCGCCTCTCTTAAGGTAGATAGTCACTGTTGCGCTGCGCAATTTAATCGCGCATTAGAAAAATAAAGAGTCGGATACGTGGTAGGTTTGATTTTCGGGTCGGAACAGTAATTTGACAGCTTTTCCTTTGTGATGTCATAATTGAATGACAGATGTGAAACGTCATATTTGTTTACTTTGCGGCGAATTAACTCCCTTTTCCTGTAAATAATGCTTAATCCGGAAACTTTGTAAAATATCTCCGTTAAAAGCATGGCGTCATATATTTTTTTCTATTGTAACCAATAAATTAAATCATAAACTATCTTTTCACAAAAATACATCAAATTCTCATGGATAAAAAGTTGTTTTCTATTGAGCTAAAAATTGCCTTTCCATATTTTCCCGTACATAGTATGTAAAATTAATTGAAAAAAGGCTAAAAGTGGACAAACTTTGGCCTTAATTCTAGAAAAAGCAAGCATGGTGACCCATACTTTTTATTATGGATTTCGGGTAGGTAGGATTGGTTCTTCAACTGTTCCGATTTACAACAAAATCTCATGGATAATAATATTAGTGTTTATCTACCTTTAGTCGCTTCAAAATGGAAAATTCCATTTTCTGTCTTATTAGAATCGAAATAATTCATGGCAGGTATATGCTTATTGCCATTTAACCATGGGCTGGACCTTTATATTATAACGCTCTGGGTTAAATTCGAATATAAACCATATACCTGCCATGAATTTTTCTTAATTGTCAGTAATTCATAAATGTGATACCCGATCTGAAAAGTTTAAAGTTCGTAAAAAACAAAGACTTAAGGGTATCGACATGCTAGTACTTGTTTGCTGAAATTTAAGAAAGTCATGTATATAAGTTGTAAATTTATATTATTGATTTATAACCCTGACATTCAAAACGGCCTAGGATAATATCTGGAAAGTCCAAAAAAACTTACATTTTATAGACAACAGAATTTTTATCGTCTCAGCAATAAAGTTGTTTTTCGTGAAATAAATCTCTAGGTACTTTGTTCCCCATTATTAAGATTTTTTTGTTTCCTATGGGATATACCAGTATATGTCTCTCCTATGCGATTTTCTTTTTTTTCACAGTAGTTTTGTTGGCCTCCTATTTCATTTATTTGTTTACAATTTTTTTATCCCATTAGAAAAAAAATCCCTTGCGACGATTTATTTTTCCTTGTAGGATTTTTTATGTTCTTGAAAAATCTTCCGTAGGAAAATATTTTTTCTTTAAGGAAAAGAGAATCCCAAAGGAATTATTTTTCCCTCACAGGAAAAAAAACCCCAAAGGATTAAAAAGCTTTCCTACAGAACAAATACTTCTTATGGAACTAAATATCCTGTGTAGTGGGATATCGGAAAATCCTATAGAATTCCAGTTTAATCCTGTAGATTTTCGAAATGCCTTCACGATTTTAATTTCCTCTCGAAAATAAAAGATTCCTTTAGGATATATTTTATATTTTCACCTATTTCACCTCCCCTCTAGGTATATTTGATCTAAAGATCTGTTTGGCATGCTACTTGCACACCAAAGTATCTGCTTGCAAAAGTTAGAGTTCATTTTTAACAATAAGGTAAGCGTTAGATTTGCGCTGGGAAGAAGTGGAAATTTATACAAGAAACTTTTAAAGATTATTTAACAAGTAAGGGCAGACCTTTGCTGACGGGATATTCTCTTTTGTTTGAAATGTTAAAGGTTTAGGTTTTGCAAGTTGGAAACTCTGTCGATGTTAAAGATTTGGGTTTTGCAACTTGGAAACTCTACCGAACTGTCAATTCATCTTTTTTGTTACATCGGATTTGATTATTTTTGTCTTGTAAATGTTTAAGTTCTATCTGCGCTGCATTTAGAGACAAAATATGTAATAAGCCATAAATCTGAATGACGATTTCACATTACTTCACGGGGGGTCACTGCATGTGGATTTTGGTACAGACCTGTCAGTGATATTTTGGATATACCCCCTATTCATATTGTGCCTTCACCACCAAAAAAATCAACCCATTTATATATTTTATTGTTTAAGATAATTTATCCAAAATCCACCGTCATCTTTTTACTCTTGGATCGTGTTTCTGAACTAATGTTTTCGATAATTGATCCAATATCCAGTCGCTTGCTCTTGGCAACAGGACTGAGTCAATTGTGAAAATTGAAACTGAAAGAACTAAATATACGGACATAAACATGAAATCACAAGAGACTACTAGCAGTTAACTGACATGCCAGCTCCAGACCCATTACCAACTGACAAAGTAAGTTATGTACCCTCAGTATACAGCTTCCACCAAGATCCCTTCCTGTGAGGAGTTTAGCANTAGGACTTTGATTATTTCAAAAAAAAGTATGAAATTGCAATTTCTGTCTACACGTTAATAATATTCTTTTATTTTAAGACATTACTACCCCTAAACCAATATACATTTTTGACTGTTTAACATAAGATGAAATAATTGATACATATCAGAAGTCCCTTGTTATGTTTGTTCATATGGAGTTTTTAATTTCAAAATCATTTAATCAGTTTGCTTTAAAGTGGGGACGGGCGTATCATGCGCTCTTAGCGCAGCTGTTTATTACTCTTATGTAAAACATTACCGTAAAATAAGGGATGTGAAATACCAGCTTTGATTAGATGTTTACAGGTTGCATTGTATTTATGAACTAAGTCTTTGTATCGATGATAAAATTTAGTAAAGGTTTTAACTAGTTTGTGAGAACGAAAACCTTGATGTAATAGTTTTTTAGTTATGAAAAGATTCCGTTCATTAAAATAGCAAACATTATTTCATACTCGAGCAAATCGAACAAGTTGAGATATGTAAATACCATATGATGGCGCTTATGGAACATCGCCATCCAGAAATGGATAATTAACAATGGGAAAAGAAAAATCGTCCCTTTTATCATAAATTTTAGTATCTAATTTACCATTCGTTATATCAAAATTGATGTCTAAGAACGGACAATGATGATTATCAGAATTAGCTTTATTCAAAGTAAGTTCTTTAGGGTAGATGTCCTTATAATACGTATTGAAGTCGTCATTATTCAAAGTTAAAATACCATCCAAATCGTGTTTGTTTTTCTTATTAACTACCATCACAATAATCATAGTCAGAATTAGTTCAACTTATGATTAATATGTTCAATTTTGATAGCCTTTTTAACATCTTTTTGGATGAAAATCTTGCATTAATGATATATTGAGGTCAGTCTAAAATTGTGAATGAGTATTGTAACTACTGTTTCTATGTCAATGTAGCAACGTATTGCATTCGTGTTTTTGTGGTTTTGCACAGTCAATATACAATTAATGAAGGGAAGATAACAGGAAACACTTACAATGGCTGAACATTACAATCACATGTCACAATCAACCAGGGAACTGCACACGAAAAAACAATAACATGACAAAAGACAAACATGGATAACGATAGGAACTCGGGATAGCCGGACTTGGTACCGGCACTGGCAATAGCTAGCGGTAGGGTTAAACCGGTTTATGGGTACCCAAACCTCCTCTTTCTCTATCCCGTTTCCCTATAGTATAATTAACATACAAATAAAACCCAATACAGGTAGACCACTAACTCTAAGACCACAATCTTGAAAAGGAAAGAATAGACAAAACGTAATTTAGAAAGATGGGTCGAGGAGTGCTCGCCGCTTAACTGCCGGCTAGCTCAAGAAGCCTAGTCTGCTGGTAACAAAACTGTTTATTTTTACAACGCATCGTTTTTGTTAAAAAATCTTATGTAGACGCAAAGTTAAAATTAGCCAAAAACATATTATTAACGTACAATTTTTTATGATTTAGTTATATAACAGTTTGCATTGTAGGAGATAATAGATAATATTCTAGATACATAAGCTATTGTTATCACCACACCACCATGTTTTAAACAAAACGTATTTGTTTATCGTATTTGTTTTGAGATTAAAAGATCAGAACCATTCTTAAATATTTATGGCTCTGTCAGACTATAACGCACAAAGTTAATGCATGATAATATTTTCATTCCAGCTGATGTGCGTTGTATAAGTTAGAGGCACGTTCTTAACACGTTACAAACACGTCAACATGCGTTGGCGTTCGTTGTTGAAGGTTGGGTGCGTCGGAAAATTTTGAACATGCTCAAAATTTCACGACGTTCGCCAACGTGTTGTTAATAAGTTATGCGTTCGTTAGACGAACGCTAGTGGTACGTTATGCAAACAATGTGTGCGATATGTAGTAGTTTCTTGGGAGTTGGTTTAAACGTGTAAAGAACGCAAATCGAGCATCCTTGTAACCAAGGGGGTAAAGCACTAACCGATGTTTAATTATTAAAATAATGGATATAAAGCAAGACAAAATTGCAAAGGAATGTAAATAGCTGTTTTATTATAGCATCAGACTGACATATTTTTTTTAAATAAATTTTGTTATTTTAGGGGACCAATCCCTCCTGCAAAACCGTCGTATATTTCGGTGGCATTTCTTTGAATTTTTTCTTTTGCAAATGACATTGGGGTGAAGAATTTCCAATTAATTTGACGAAAGATCGTAAAAACGCTATACGGACGTTCTATGAATGCTAGAGGACCGTAATGGATGCGTTTGGTAAAACGCCTTTGAAACGTCTTGGATGCGCCAGTCAAACGCCTTTGAACAGCTGTTACACATTGTGTGGGCGATTCAGAAAAGTTGACAAGTTTTCCGTGCGTTGTAGGTCGTTGGCCTGACGTTATGAATGTGTCCAACAAGAGAATTTCTTCGATTTCTTCGTTGTGTGCTAACGTTCTTACAAAAATTCGCAATCGTCAGCACACGTTGGCTAGAACATTATAGTGTGACAGGGCCTTTATCGAAGTTCCGATAAATGGCACCATACGACAACGAAAACGAGTATCCTGGAAGTGCAAACTATGAAACTTATAATGACTCTATATGGAGTACATAATTTGTTGATGATTCCCTAAACCAATATTAATGATTACTTTAGCAATATCATTTTTATGATAATGCATGTACATATGTATATTCGCACTACGTATACGATTTTATTTTAAATGCATGACTATAGAATGTCGCGTCTTTAAGTATATGAAAAAGAAAGGAAATGGGGTAAATGTCAATATAGTTGACCAAAGCAAATTGTTGAAAAATTGTTAATATCTGGCTGTGGTCGTTAAAACTTGACATACATTTTACAAGCACCTTGAATGAAATGAATAGAAATGTGACACAGTTTTATCAAATAACATATATCATAAAAGCAGCAAAATCATGATGCAATCGAGTCAGTCAAAATCGTTGATACATATTTATGAGGAATAATTATAAAAAAGAAAAAAAATGTAAATATCGAACGTGTCTACACGTATCACATAAAATGGGCTGCTATATTCTGGTTTAGTTTTAAGTTTTTATTTTATGCAACATAATGAAAGTATGTTGTAATGTTTAACCCTGTCCGCACTGGGAGTACATATTTGGTGCTGCTACACTTTTAATGCCTTGAAGGAAAATAAGTAAGAACCAAACAGTCAGTCTGGAAGAATAATAAGTTTCATTGACAGAACATTCTGTTTTTCGATAACTAGGAATATATATATACAAAGCTGCAGAATTTTCCTTTTAAATTACTGCACAGAGTACTGGCTACTAACACTCTTTTATTTATGTGTAAGATAAAAGAAACAGAACTGTGTACTTTTTATTTCGAAACACCAGAAACATATCAGCAATATTACATTTATGTATGTAGATGCAAAAAGAAGCTTCCTTCCATTAGAAGGGGATTGAATTCCTAAAATATTATATGCAAATTGAGAAAGTTTCAACTGAATTTTCATCTACCAGAATAAATGGTTGCATTTAGAGGAAGTTCTCAGTGACTGAGTTAGATTCCTAAATTTTGCTACCAAATTTTTATGCTCTCTCTCTCAAAAATGATACAAATAACAATTTCAATTTTAGTTTGATGCTTATTGATTTATTGTCCACTGTCTTACTGTACACTACATGTATGACTTTAATATTGTCTTATGTATGTTTATGTAATGTATACAACATGTATGTGTATGTTAACTTAGTAATACTCTTGTCTTTTGTTTATGTAAATGTTATTACTTGCTATAAAAATAAAGAATTACAAGACAAAAAAATGTGAACGAATCACAGAAGCTAGTCAGCATGAGACATGTGGTGCGTTTCTTCTGATGTTTAGTATATATTTAAGATATTTAACAGTCAGTCTTAAAAAAGAATAATATGTTTCATTTACAGTTTTTTTTTTTAATTTAAGATCTTTTACAGTCATTCTAAAAAAAGAAAAATAATTTATTTAAGATGTTTAACAGTCAGTCTAAAAATAGTAGTAACAATGAAAGGATATGGAGTAAATGCACATGAGACAAAGTGAGGGTCCTCAGGGGGGTCCCATGAATCAAATAATCATTAAATTTTTGCCTTGGTAATCAAATAATCATCAAATTTTTACCTTGGTAATCAATAAATTTTTGGCTTAGTAATAAAAACAAGTATATAAAAATGCAAGCAAATAATCAAATAATCATCAAATAAATGTTCTCGTTATCAAATAATCATTAAAGAAATACCCTGATAATCAGGTAATCAAGAAACCAATGACGGGCCTCAAGAGTCTCTACAAATAAGTAATGAAGGATATGGAGTAAAAGAGTATGAGACAAAATCTCTACAAATACATGGAAAAAACAAGCAATGGAACAACGCTTTTATTGTTGTTCTTCATCTTGAATAAGTTTTATTTAGAGAATATTAAATATATTTGAGATGCTTAACTGTAAGTGTTAAAAAATATTTCTATGTATATGATATTTAAATATATGTAAGATGTTTAACAGTCAGTCTTAAAAAATAGTACTTTTATTTACAGAACATTTAAATATATTTAAGATGTTAAACAGTCAGTCTATAAAAGAAAAATAATTTTTCTTACATAACTTTTTTACACAATGTTTGACAAAACATGTGTCCTATCTTTATCTAGCACCAAATATGAATATCATTTTTTCACCTTTTTAGTCAAGAAAGACCGATTTAGTAAATGCCAGACTACTGACTTAGACTACTGACTTTAACTTATCATGTGGGAGAATATATTGTAGAAAAATAGAATGTTTTGACACTGGTACAATGATGAAGTTCAATTGAAGACAGATATTGTTACATAATTTTAAGAGTATCTGTTGCACCCCACTTGTTGATACTTTGACATAGTATATCTTTAGGTCATCTTTCACAATAAAGTCAGGAATTTAGAAAAAGTTTTGTTTCGCTTTTGGGTACCTAGCAATGTATATCTCGGTTGTTGTGTAAAATACTAAAAAAACTCACAATTATTGGAAATTATACATGGCTTCTCTGCCTCGACCAGCCTCTTCAGAGACAGTTTGATCTTTTACCATTAGAAATCTCAGATTGTTCAAACTTAGACTTTCATCGTTGTAAAATTCTACTTATAAACTTCCAATATGATGATAATTATATTTTGTTTAGCAATGACTATGCCAAAATAGTGGTCAGGGTTTATACCATACTGCACGAATCGAAGGAGAATACACAATATGTATTCAACGTTGACCATTATTATGTTGACAGTGTCGATAATTTTCATCTTATTTTTTTATTAATTGTATGTGTTTAAGTGGATGTTCTTGTCTTCTAGTTATGGCCAATTGAAATTCCTATGTTTCAAACAGTTGCATCATGTCATGGAAATTTAAAAAAAGATAAATTTTTTTGTGACGGATCTCAATATTCAAGTAGAATGAATAGTCAGAAGTGGGGATAAAAGTTCATTTTACCAGAGATATTATAAAATAGTTGATTTCTATGACAATAGATCATTACAAGTAATATTTTTATTACTATTTGATTGGCAATACCATAGCTCCGTCTCCAAGTCACTTGAACTAGTACCTGACTGTAGATATACCATGCCAAATTATTATACCTCCTGTAAGAAAGTTCTTTTATAGTAAAAGAATTTAATTTTAGCATAGTTTTTTTAAAAGTGTTGACAGGACTATTGCAATAGTATGAACTGCTATTGTGAAGACTATTGATTTGTACGTCAATCAGCATCAATCATCACGTGCCGGAGGCGGAGTTTTGGTCTGACTGGCAAGTGGGTGGTACTTATCTGCGTGATCACCTGTGTATTTGATGTGATCAAGTTTCTAATAATCATAAGAAAAGATTGTCGTCTGCTACAGAGTTAATTTTTTTACAGTATTTTGTTAACTTTTCATACCGTGAAAGATTGTAAACAGAAAACTATTTGTCAATGCAACTTTTCATAATAGCAAACAGTCAGTACAAAATAATATTAATGTTGTGTTTTACGTTGACTATGGAAAATAGTAGCCAGGTGATGGACAATAGTACTAGTGCACTCCCCTTCGGATCGTGCACTATTGTCCATCACCCTGGCTACTATTTTCCATAGTCAATGTAAACACAACTTTATATTATAAATAGTATATTAGCCATTATCAAAGGATTATCAAAGGACTGTTAAAGGAAGTGCACTTAATATTTGTTACTAACGAAAGTTAAATAAAACAACTTTTATCACAATACGAGATAACTGATTGTGTGCACTTAATGTGTGTTTCTACGTCAGTATGATAGCAGCTGTACTCCTGGTTGTACATTGTCTTTGATGATATCGTAAAATTATGGCACCGTTTTGTCTCAAAAGAATTCTTAAAAATCAAAGTTCGTGGAACCGAATCAATTTTTGTCGAAAAGTAAGCAATATATGCAGTCAAACTTGTATTTGTCTTTAGTTTAAATATAAATAAAATACTATTTTATGAATCTCTCTCGGTCGGCGGGTCTCCAACTCAACTCCTAGCCATTCTTTTGGAATAATTTCTGGCTCAACAGCTAAAGTCATTTCACCCCGGATTTTTATATGTTGACATAAGTTGCAGTTTGTTGTAAATCTCTTTATTGATAATATTTTCGTCATATGAATAAAATAGCAATTTGATATTACCGGTATTATTTGGTTGTTGTATTTGAATTTTACATTACAAGAATCTTAACATATTATCATTCTTTCATAATCGGGGGAGGAGGTGGGTTCGCAGATCATACATACATTTAGTAGAGTACGCGTCGCAGGTGATTGATTAGATAGCCAATCAGATAGGAATTATGTTTAGATTTGTACACATGTGCTTATTGATAAAATTTATAGAGCTTACAGATAACTTACAACATAATTTTAGAAAATGTTAGCTGTTTGAAACTTAGTAGTATCTTCTTGGTGTATAGCTCTGTCCACTATTTCTTTTGTTTTTGTTTTGTTTTTTTGTTGTTTTTTTGTTTGTTGTTTTTTGTTTTTTAGATCTACTCAGTATTTTGTTATTTATTACCATTGAGAAGGTGCCTCTGGGAGTGTACTGTTGGTCCATAAAGAAATTCACTTACCCAGTAGTCAGTACTTTGGTCTTGAGCCAAAAACAGTTTTTATCTGGAAATTTGCAATATCTAGATTTCAGAAAATTGTATTTTAAACTAATGAGTATCTCCTTCCTGTATAGCTGTTGCAAAAATTTTGGCTGACCATTTTGATCGTATAATTATGCTGTCAACTCGATTTTACACATATTTCATATCATGGTTTCAAACTGCTAGAAATGATCTGCACTGAAGAGAATAAATTGTCAAAATGGCTATATTCAGAAATGAAAATTTTCGTTAACTTCGGAATATAGTTATTCATAGCTAGTGGGCCGTTGCCTCTGTTGGTGGACTGTCAGTTCCCGAGGGTATTCACTAACCCAGAAGCCAGTACTTCGGTGCTGGCCTGAAAATCGATTTTATTTGGAAACTTGCAATATCTAAATTAAAAAAAAAACTAAGGAGCATCTCCTGGGTCCATTTTTTTCCTGGGCTTATTTTGGCTTATCATATAGATTCTATTGGTAATTTACTCTTTTTCAGCTTTTGCACTTATTTCGGTTGATGGTCTTCCAAATATTTTGATTTAATATTCACCGGAGAGACATTTGTTGTTGAAATGGCATTATGGAAAAGCTAAAGAGAACAGTGACTAAGATTTTTGCTTTTTTACACTTTTTGACGCACGCCCTTTCTCTACTAATCCCAGAATAATTTTATACTTCATTATTTTTACACAGGAAAATAATGAAATGAACATAAATAAATCATCTTCGCAGGTTTCATTTAAGGTATATAAAATGTGTGGAATGAATATTATACCCCTTCCATTTCTTGACATGGTATTGAATTCCAAAGAAATCTATGCAGTCAAGCAAAACCACTGTAACAGACTGTTGTATATCTATTGCAGATATAACTGTTCCTCACGTGGTTTCCCTAATTGACAAAATCGCAAAGAATTTCAATCTGAGAAAGATCAGTTACCGGCAAATGCACACAGCAAAACCCCATCAGATATGGACAAATTTACAGAAGATCATTTTATAATATGCAAGTTATAAACAAAAGCGATAGTTAAACATATTTTCTAGTTCCCAGGATCTTAAATAAACAACTATTTTCAATATTACTAAATGTTGCTACGTATGGGGTTGTCTTTATGTAAGTAACTTAAGTGAAAAAAAGTTTCGTATGTATTTTGACTGAAAAGGAAAATATCATCCCAAAAGCTTTAGATTATGATATGATAGAAACAAAATAAAAAATAATCTAAACAAATCATTTTAATGACAAAAAGATAGACATAAACTATGATTTTTTTCACGTGTGAAACCATATTAAACGTTATGCATGTCTTAAATACAATATACAGTATCACAATAAATCAGATTGTACCAGTGCAGTTTGCTTGATTGTATATTTCTTTAAATTCAATACAGTGCCAAGAAATGCAATGGGTAAAATGATCATGCCCTGACCGCAGAACTAATTATTTCTTTCTTGATAATTGATCATTGACTAGACCATTAACTCATTGAAGATGTCCTTATCGTGGCAATTAAAGTCAATTAACCAGAATATTTGCTCCGCGGGAGACGAAGTGATTTCTTTGCATGTGTAAGCCCTGTAAATTACTTCAGCGAACCAAAACAAAATAATTACATTTCATGTATATTCAATTGTATTCCGTCAGTTTGATAGGTGAACATCGATCACGTGGCATATCAATGTGAGGTTACGCTGTTGCAATTCCCATGAAACTCATTTGACCACGTGTTCACGTGGCGGATGAATTTGTAAAAATAGAATCCCAATGTACATGATGTACTTCCCTGGAGACAAAGTCGTTTTTTTTATATTTCGGGTTTAAATTGTAATTATAAGAATTGAATGCATTATTTTGAAGTTTCATAGGGACTATCAAAGGGTTGACCTGGCGCACATTTTCAACATTAAGCGCTACCTTGCTTCATTTAAAATGTACTTCGGTCAACCCTTTCATATCCCAGTGAAACTTCAAAATAATGCATTCAATTCTTAAATGAAACCCCACCCCACCACCTGTCCTTCAGCAACTGGATCATCCGTTTACGATGTCACCCTAGCTTAGCCATATATCACTGTAAGTGTCCTGAACTCAGTATGTTCATGGATTTTTGATTAACTGTTATTTTTTTATAATATAAAATTAAGACTTAAAATCTAGGTCTGTCGACCGGGGCTTGTTTTGGCTCACCTTGCCAAAGGCCGTATGAGCTTTTGCAATCACTTGGCGTCCGTCTTCCGTCCGTAAACTTGTACATTTTCATCTTCTTCTCTGAAACCATTGAGACAAATGAAACCAAACTTCAAACAAATATTTCTTGGCATGAGGAGACTAAAGTTTGTGATTTTGGTGCAGATCGGAAAACCAACATGGCTGCTTTGGCTAAAAATAGAACATAGTGGTAAATTGCAGTTTTTTGCAAATTACTCAAAACTGTTACAGTTATCAAAATTCTGACACGCAGTATTAATGTTGAGCATGATGAGATCTACCTATCCTGCAATTTTGAAGTTTGGGGTTATTGCCCTTTTTCCTTAATTTTTTCTAAATTTTTAATTTTTAATTTTTTAATTTTTTATTTCAAAAACTGTAGAAGATAGAGGTCAGTTGTAGATGCAAAAATGTTCAGCATACCAAGATCTATCCACCCTGAAATTTTGTAGGAGTTATTACCCTTTTTCACCGAATTTTTAAAATTTTTAAAAATTTCCATATTTTTCATCTTTTATTTCCAAGACTATAGAAGATGAAGGTTAAGTGTAAAGTGATGAAATGTTTGCCATGCTGTAGCGACTTCAAAAGTGATGTTGTAAATTGTTCCTTGGCCGCCATTTTCAAAATGGCCGCCAAAAAAGGTGGGAAAATTCAACAATGTCCGATTTCAATGAAATTTGGTTTCCACATAGATATTGATGTTGCGATTTCAAAACCAGTGTTAAAAAATGTTCGTTGACCGCCATTTTAAAAATGGCCGCCAAAAAAAGCTGGAAAATTCAACATTGTCCGATTTCAATGACACTAGGTTTCCAAATAGGTCTTGATGTCTCAACTTCAAAACTGATGTTAAGAATTGTTCGTTGACCTCGATTTTTGAAATGGCCGCCAAAAAGGCGGGAAAATTCAACATTGTCAGATTTCCAAGAAAATATTTGATTTCCAAATAGATATTGATGTTGAGACTTCAAAACCGATGTTGAAAATTGTTTCTTGACTGCCATTTACAAAATGATGTCTCTTCTTCAAAACTGGTGTCGAAAGTTGTCCTTAGCAAGAACGTTTTTTGTCAAAAAAGCCAAACAAAGAAATATAGTAAAACGTGATCAGACTTTAGAAGCAGTTCAAGATATTGGAGGTGTTCGAGCTACGAAAGTTTGAGAAACTGAAGACCAACTGTATAACTTACCTTGACTGTGGCAACTGAAAGCCAGGTGAGCGATACAGGCTCCTGGAAGCCTCTGGTTTGTTTGACAGCCCGAGACCTTATCCTCTCGGCCAGTTTTACGATCTAACCTATCAGTACACATTACAGAATGGAGTTGTACTGCCTTTTTTTCTTGTATTTTCAAAATCGGGATTCCTTAAATCATGTTAATAAAAATCTTGTGACTTGACGTTCAGATACCCTTCCTTTGATTCCCGCCCGTCCAGAATATAAATTTCGTGATATTGTCACGTTAAGTAGAAATATTTATTTTACGTATCGTCATTTGTCTGAATACGCGTAAAAAGGAACAGATTACAAGTGGTAACAACCGCTCATACGCGAGTGTTTTTAAAACAAGTTCCTTAGGCTCATTTGCATTAAGGAACATCGGAAAAAATCTTTTTTTTTACTGAAAATATTACTTTGCATAGATTTTGGATACCCTGTCAATTTTTATAAATATTCATTTATATACACATTTTGGCATCTATTATTTTTGTAATTTCCAAATGTTATTTTGATCACCTGTTTATAGTGCCAACATCTCACTATTTTATAATGCAAAGTTCTCCTATAATTGATTTGTCGAGTGCCCTGTGTTAGTCTATATGTTTTAATCGTCCACTTGGTTAGGACACTAATGCTTTTGTCGGGCAAAGGATGAAAGGGATTGAAAGAGCACTTTGCCAGTTTATGTTTGTTGACGATCCCGCACCCATGACCACAAAAGACAAGGATGTAGTGATATTCAACATTTAGCAAAGAAAGCCGCTCAAACAGGTGCTAGGGGCCGTCTTAAAATTACTATGAGGTATGAGCAAAACTCATTGTTGAAGGCCTCATGGTGACTTCAAGATGAAAAAATAACAATAAACCCATCGTTCCTTTGCTTGGTTCTACACTGTATTTGTGGAGACTTTGTCTTATGTGCATTTACTCCAAATTTCTTTGATAGTGTACTATATATATATATATATGTGTTGTTTGTTGTTTGGTTGAAAATTACACTGTAGATAGTCTGTCATGCTAAAAAATGTAAGGGATAAAATATTCATGCCCTATCCTGGTGATAAATATCACTTTTTTGTTGTTTGGTTGTGATCAGAGCATTTACTGACAGTAAGTTGTGTTTCCATGGCAACTGTCTTTATCGTAGTAATAAAATTAACTGATCAGAAAAAAATTGCTCCGAAGGAGACATTTAATTGTAGAGAGGCAATGATTTCTTGTCATAACTAGTGAAGAATCAACATCCTTAGAATACAGATAAATGATAATTAAACTATGACTCCATTTTGATGCTTCTGTTACTTTAAACTTGGAGTCGACAATCAATTTGGTATGGCCGAAGTGAGGAAGATGAGTGCTTCCATCACAACCAATATTCATGGGAAAAAAATCACCAAATCAAGATTTATGATTCATTTAATAACACGAATCTTCGCGTGGACCAGGCCCCATTAAACATTAAAAAATCAATACTTACTCAACAGTACATGGAACGAGGAAAATATTATCGAAGTAATCAGTGGTAGCCACACCAGCAGAATTACATGTCAGATTGTTCATAGATCTGAAGTGGTGAAATAGGAGTATATACTCGCCATTGAAATAGAAAAAAACGGGATAATGATTTTGTGTGTCCTATTTTGAAGGTATTTTGATTGGCTCTTTTACTTTCAAAAATATACACTTTATCATTTTGTTGTTGATAATGTTTGATAAAGTCGCGTTTCTTTTCTTTTCATTTCTAGACAAGTATATTATAAAAGTACAGTCCCATTACAAGTGTACCAGAAGAACGGATATATTTCTTCAAATAAATGAGATTAATTGCAAAGGGGTTCTGTTAATTGATAATATGCTCCGTGCATTAGCAATTCTTTTACTGAATATATTTTCAGGGATTTTTTTTCAAATACATCGGCAAACGAATACCGAAGTAAGAACAAGGAAAGGTGGATATTCTAAAACCATAAATCCAAAATCACGGCAATTCACAAACAACATGAATTGAGGCAGTATGACAAAATCGAAAACAAAAACAAATAATGAGATAACAGATAAACAAAAATGAACAAGAACGCCACAAAACTAAAGCACTAGCAGTGTAATCCCCTACAAAAACTGAGGTATCATCAGGTGCTCCGTCGTTCAAAGTGTTGTTATGTACCGTTTGTAAATTAATGTCGGATGAACCAATAAAGTAAAAGTATGTCAAAATACGTTCAACTGCTGCGTTTGTACACATATTAAAGCAGAAAGTGAGTACAAATTCCAGTTTTTGATTGGTTAATTACCAGTTCTTCAATTTCTTAATTCAATTTGAAGCAAGCTGTCAGCAATACTCATTGGAAGTTAATTAGGGCCACGTAATATTTATCCAAACGGTTTTTTGGGGCTTTTGTCCTTTCGTTTATATACCCAATACCAATTTATTGAGAAAAAGTTTAAACAGTAGGCCCAGCCCTTGATTCTGGTACAACTAAAGCTGTGATGTTTACTTCTTGTTAAATGTTAATGATTTTTTTATTTGTATTCTTTAATTTTTAGTCTATAAAAATTGAAATGTAGTGTCACCCAAATTGTAATGGTCAAATTCCTCAGTTGAAAGATGAACTCGATAATATCACATCCTAAAACTCTAACTCAGTTTGTCATTGGCTTTAAACGCATATTTAGAATTACCTTTTTTGCAGTTTTGGAATTCATTTGACGAATGTAGTCAATTTGTGTTTATGTATTCATATCCTTAAATTCAAATGTTTTTTCGTTTATTATACGTTTTAATACATACAAATATATAAAAAGACGAGGTCAATTCATAACCTTTTGTGCAATTACCTTCTCCTATTCTCAGCAGTTGGTTATATGTGCACGTGACTTTTTCACCAACAGGCGTTGATTAAATATCAGCGAGAGATTCCCGCAAATTTAGATTTTTGCGTTTTACACACTTTTCATGGGAGAAGATAAGTTGCGGGTTAGAGATATTTCTTCCCTCACGATACTAAAATTTTCAATTTCATCATTGAAAATCAAAATTTTACTATCTCGAGAAAAGAAATATTTTTTTAACTTGCACTTACTTGAAAGAGAAATTATGTCTCAATACGTTCCTGATCGTCAGAAAACAACGACAGTAGAATACCGAAAGAACAAAGTTCAAGATTACATAAATCAAAGTCCAGAGACAAGGCAAAAGCAAGAACACCAGGAGACGGAAGACAAAAGACACTACATTCTCACAAAACACTCAAACGTTACAAATACAACACAGAAAGCTAAAGAACAGTGTGAACTCTAAAGTACAAAAAATACCAACGTTGTGTAAAAACAGTAAATTTCGTTATGCTGTACACGTGTTTCAAGGAGTAACCTCCCGTCATTAGCATTAAAATCAGATGATATGGAAAGTTATAGTCAAAATGTAGTCCAAAAAGAAGTTCTAATTTCCAACAATATAGCAATATTAAGCCAAATCTAGTACCAAGGACGTCTACCAAGTGTCATACACGGGATTAAGCCTCAGTATTTTTAATAACTAAATCCCGAAGTTACTGTTAATTTAGTTTCTGCATATGCGCATTTCGACAACTTAAGTGCTTAGAATTTGATAAAAACAGTAAATTTCTTAAAGATTCAAGATAAAATTTGACTGGTGAATACCCTCGGGTACCCCTGGTCCTCCAGCAGTGGCATCAGCCGATGATGACATCTACCGATTGCCATACACGGAATGAAGCTTCAGCATTTGAAGTGTTTAGAATTTGATAAAAACAGTAAATTTCTATAAGACGCAAAAACAGAGTGACATCAGCAACAGAGAGACATTCATCACTTATCCAACATTATAAAATTCATCTCGTTCTCAAATTCTTATGTGTGTTTTAGATTAAAAGCAATAGGTAAATCACAGATGACATGTCATTTTTAACAGGAATGGAAATAATAAGCAGTGGTATATCAACCTATTATCCCAATTTATATCGTTAGTAAATTTATTTCCGATAACAGACGGTCTATTTTTAAATGTTAATTTGCTCTATCTATTTCATTCATATCTGAAAAACCAATGTTTTGTCAATATTTTTAAAGGCAAATGTCCTTATTTAGAAGCTTTCTCATTTTAAATGAATCATTACACTAATTAAAAAAATTACAAAACTATTAAATGAAATGCTAAATAAAGTTTCAATTGAAATTATAGATGTGAGAAATGTAGTATATCGCCCAGTAGAAAAAAGAAAGTGTTCAAGTTCAAAAGAAAATGTTCATTTGATATTTTACGAAATAATTTTAATGAGTTGTATGGCCATTTCAGCAATTAATTTTTGTAAGCCAAGATTCTTAAAACGAAGACTGCATCATACCATACTGAACCGTCATGACAACAATTACATATACAATGTACATAAACGACGACTGCCAATACCAAGGAGTCCGAGCTATGTTTTTTGCATCTTATATGTATATAGACTCAAAGTTGAGTGAAAATCATTTATTGAAAACCAAATATTGATGATAAAAATGAGTTACATAATAATGAATAACAAAGTTGAATAAATGACAAAATAATATGCAAAGGTGGGATATAAAAAGTGCCAAAAATCCCTGCAAGGGATCCCCCACAAAATGTTCATTTAATATTTTACGAAATAATTTTAATGAGATGTATGGCCATTTCAGAAATTAATTAATTATTATTATTAAATTGCTCTTTTTATCAAATTTAAAAATCCCCAAAATACTGAGACTTCATTCCGTGTATTGTGATCGGTGTGTGTCCTTTTACTTGATTGAGCCTTTTTTCGATATTTTTGGAAATTAGTTCTTCATTCGGACTTTTTTCTAATTATGGCTTTCAGTATTACTTTTATAAAATGATGCTGATGAGAGGTTACTCTTAGAAACACGTGCATTTTACCGTTTATTATGCAACTTTGGAATTTAAGATAGAAATTAATGAAAGTCACTGGATATTTTCTAGCGTTGTAGAAATATGGACCGTCAACCATATTGTAGAATTAATCAATAGTAGGGCCGAATAGTCTCAAATTAAGGGCACAAGAAACATATTGGTGCTTCAACGGCTTATAACATACTTTATGGACAAAAATTTGCATCTAAAGATTTCTGACAAAGACGTCTCAATCATGATACTTAATACCCTAAAGGTAACTTTGGAACATTATTCGACATTTTAATGATCTAATGCAAAGGGTTATTTTGTCAAGTCCGAGTCTTTGTATACTTTGGGTGATGAGCAAGATGCAAGACTAGCTTCATCAAGACAGCGACATTCCGATGAGCGCGTAAGTCCCTCAGAACCCGTGTAATATGTGGATTTTCGTCATCATGATAAATGGTATATAATATTTGTCCTTTAGTTAAGGGTTAATAAGGAAAATCATGGATTGACATAAAATCGGTTCAATAAATTTCTGGTACAAAAATGCTTGATTCTTTCCCATGCAAGTGCTTAAGGTACACGAGCAAATGAATACCGATGCAAAAAGGGTAAACGTTGTGAGAGTATTACTGCCCAAACACGTGAACTCAACGACAGTAGAATACCGGAGGAACAAGGGAATCGATGACTACAAAAATCGAAGTCCAAAGACATGGCAAAAACGACAACAGATAAAAAATAAAAACAAAGACAAAAGAAGGAAGTTAGACAGCTACAATGCACGGAAAAAAAGATAACATTAAGAACTAAGGCACTCATAGTGGGAACTCCCATGAAAACTGGGAGTGACAGCAGGTTCCCCAGAAGGTAAGCATGTCCTGCCCCGCTAATGACACCCGTCACACTATCAGTGAAGCATATATTGTTTGAAAGATCTGTTTAGTAGCAGATTGGTAAACTTCATTTCTAACCCTTAGATAGAAAGTGGTCATCGCGACGTTTGACGTAAGATGTTGTTTTCGACCTGTAGAATTTCAGCGTAAGTGAGAACAAAAACATCGGTACTAAAAAGGAACAGGTACTAAAAAATAACCCTTTGCATAGGTAAATGACAACACCAGAAACAAAAAGAAACAGAAAAATCACTCATGTACTGCACAGGGAAGAAAATCACACATATGAACTATCCGGACCCAATAACAAGAGCATCTCAAGAGCCTTTATCGCTCACCTGTGTCATGGCTGTCATAGACAGTCCAAATAACCTAACCAATGAAGGACTCATTTTCAAGTGTGTTATAGGCCTTGATGGTATTTTTTTCGAAGTTGAATTGTATTTCCTGATGGTCAACATTTTGATATGGTCACCTATTTTCAAGGGGGCTAACTGGGGAACGAAAATTAAATTCACAATCTTTGAAGGGCTACACCCAGGACAACGACAGTAGAATACCGAAGGAACAAGGGAAGTTTTATCACAAAAACCAAAGTCCAAAGACATGGCAAAAACGGCAACAGAGAAAAACAAAGACTAAACAAGGACTTTAGACATCCACAATGCACGAAATAAAAAGACAACATTCAGAACTAAGGCCTTCAGACTACGTTTGATGTCAGTTTACCCTAGGAGTTTCACATGAGAAGATCTTTGAATGTGTTTTCCGATAAGGTTAATTGTAAAACTAAGGTCCCCACTGTTGGTCATCTAGAATTGGGTGCAGACTTGATTGACAATTAATTTCGTAAAGGGTACAATCCATGAAATATTGTGGCCAAGTTTGGATCCAACTGGCTTTGTTGTTACAAAGGACAAAATCTTTGAATGATTACCCGTAAGGTCCAATGTTAAACTATGCTCCAAATTGGCAGCAATTTTTGAAGTGTGCTTCCCCATACATCTTAAAGGGGGTCAACTAGGGACTATTCGAATTAGCCTAATACAAGCAGTCGAGGATCTCTAAATTTTTTTTCTCCTGTTGGCAGCCATCTTGCATAAAGTGCTGCTTTACCGGACAGATTTTTAAAGGGGACCAACCAAGGACTATTATCACCAAGTTCCAATCCAATAGGTTTTGTTGTTTCAGAGAAAAAATCTTTCAATGCCTTCCCTTAGGGGACAATGTTAAAGTTAGTCAGAACCGAACCTTCAGTCTAAAAAGAACAATCCAAGGACAATGGCAGCGTCGGAAAAACAAAGAAACAGAGACATAACATGAGAACGGCACAGAAAAGAAAATGAAGACACGCACATATACAGAATGAACAACACGGACCCAATAAAAAAAAAACCATGGTTGAGATAAGGTGCACCGCTACTGTAAGCATCTCCTGTTTCTTATGTGACACCCGTCGTGTTGAACATGTCAACTCCGGTAGCAAAGTCAAATCTGGCAGAGAAAAACAAACTTTAGTGGTAAAGAGAAAGATATGTTGTCATCCGGGAAACAGGTATCCCATAACGGTCCACATGATCGTGATGTCGACCGTAAAACTTCTGTAGTGATGACTTCAGGTTAAGGGCAACATACCCTTGCCTAAGTAGCCTATTTGTAAGCTCTGATTCCCGCTGAGGGCCATTTTGGATAGGATGCAGACATACCGGAAAAGGGGCAACTAAGGACTATTGCGTCCGAGGTTTGTTCTATTTAGCCTATAAGTTTCACACGAATAAATCTTTGAAAGTGTTTCCCATAAGGTACAATATTAAACTAAGTTCTCCGCTGGCGGCCATCTTGGATGAAGTGTGGACTTGCCAGAATTATTTTTAAAGGAAACCAATAAGCACCATTGACACCAAGTTTGGACTGCAGCTTCTAGTGTCGTTTCAGAGGAGAAAATATTCGAATGCTTTCCCTTAGGGACCAATGTTCCCCGTTGGTTGCCATCTTAGATAGAATACAGACTTGCCGGACAAACTTTTCAAAATACTTTTGTGACAAAGTATATTCAAATTGGCTCAAAAGTTTCAGAGGAAAATTTTTTTCTTAATTTTTTCATGTAGGGTACAATGTATATCTATGTTCCCCGTAGGCGGCCATATTTTTAAAGGGAACCATTCAAGGACTATTGTGACCAAGTTGGCAATGTCGTTACAGATGAGAATCCTTTCCCATAGAGTCCAATGTTAATAATGTTGCCCACTGACGGCCTCGGACGTTTTTGAAGTTGTGAACTTCTCATAATCTGGACAATGGGAAAAGAAATCACTTGTCACAAAATCTCTGCAATTTAATATTAAGTGTGCCGTTCAGGTGTTTGAGCCAATTCGATTGTATTTCGGGCCATTTCAGCATGGATCCGAATATACAAAAAACCTTCTCCCTTAAAGTGTGTACAGAAATAGATATTTTTCCTTGCCTTGTGCATTTATTCTAAACTTATGAGTTAGACTTTCATTATCTTGCTCATAGCTTCCGTCCAACCCAAGACACAGTACGTCTTGCCCGTTCACCCTTAGCTTTAACTTAAAACTATTTTGAAGGTGTTAGTTAATGGTTAATTACGTAAAGCAATGAAATGTGTCGTTATATATTTAATTTTTGGTGGCCAATTTACCTACCTATGATCTTAGACATATGCCGTGTGTTTTTATCATCACATAGTGATTTATTTCGAAAAAGTCGAAGCAATGGCGAGTTTCTCACAATCTATATATGAAGAACGCGCAAAAGTGTGCGGTTCTTCGCTTAGTGTTCGACGATAGGTTAATTCACCCTCCCATTTTCTCTTACCCCTTCTTCGTTTCCGTATCTTTTTAGTTCATAATGTCATCCTGACTCTGTATGGTGGATATAACGGAACATTTATAAAATACAATACATTTGTAATGTTAGGACCAAGGTTACGACCCAACACACAACATCTTCGACAAATTATATATATATATATATATATATATATATATATT
>MJUU01023223.1:16288-26842 GCA_002080025.1 Modiolus philippinarum
TTTTTTTTTGGATTGAAATAAAATTGGCAATCCTTTTACAAAGTTTTAGTCCAACCAGCTGTATCAGAGCATATTATCCAAATCTGATTTCACAGGCTCCAATGTGAAAATATGTTCCGTGCTGTCTACTCTTGAACTATGTGAAGCACAGACGGTCATATTTGATGTCAGATAGAATGAATGAGCATTTTTTGTAGAAAAGGGCTTTTCAAACATCTTGCTAAATCAGAAGTTACAAATGTGAGAACCTATAATGTCGGCCGGGCGACGGAAGCCAATTAATGACAATAGTTCAAAACATACTGAAAAAAGTGCATCGAATTCCGAGATAAAATTTATACATATATTTTTTTTCGTTTGACATTTTGCTTTTTGAAAAAGGGCATTAATTGTTCAATTTATCTGTAATGACCTGCTTTAAGAAACCTACAGAAAAAATGCATCAAAATCTGACCCAAAAAATCGTTTGAACCTCTTATTTCTCAAAACGGCAAACGCTACCTCGAATCGCCCTAATTATGCCCAATCTGCTATATAATAAAACAAACCTCATACCAATTGATACATTAAAAAGTAAATGTTCTTGTTCTGTTTGTTGATGATCCCATTACCAAAAGCAAAGATATATGGATGTAGCGTTGTTCAACATTTAGCAAGTGAATTCCGCTCAAACCGGGGTCGTTTTTTACTTACTATAAGGTAGGGGTGTTTGCTCTTTTGAGGGTCTCATAGTGACTTCACGTTGAAGAACAACAAATCTCGTTCCATTTTCTTAATCTTACACTGGATTTATGGGCATTTGGTCCCATGCACATTTACTCCATATCCCTTTATTTGTTCATATACAAGCAAATATATATGTATACGTCCAAACTGAACTCTTTAAGGGCCTTTTTCCGAAACGTGTGGGCCCTTGGTCCTATTGTTTATTGAAAATGTTTAATGCATCTGTTTCAGACGCTTCAAGAAGTTTAAATGAAAAATAGCTACGTCAAATCTGACAAAAAAATGTTGTATTATAAATAAGGCAAAATCGCCTTTACTACACCCCTTCTCTGGAACTTCATTCACTCGTTGTTCTTTGATACGATCTGGATAAAAACTCAAAAGAAAAATTGTAAAAATAGAATTTCTGTGCATAATTTCGTAACGTCAAAAGTCTTAGGTTTTGGAGCAAACGGAACTCTGAGCAGTATTTAATTGCCAGCATTTGGTCAAATATGCAGACTCCTCTGTCTTTTCTCAAAATCATAACTTGTAAAATATTTTTCCCACGAACACCCACTTTTCATGCTTTATTCTAAAAGCACACAGTACTTTTAAGAATTGCTGACAAAAAATATGAAATTGATATTACTACTTCAGTCCATATAGTTCGACACAAAGCCTATAAAAAATCTAAAAAATGGATACTTCCCGTCAATTTTTAATTGTTTGTATTTCAAAATCAAGCACATGAACCGGCTTTTATTTTGTTCATTGTATATTTTTCTCCAAGTCCTCTTGGCAACTATCTTAAATGTAATGTACATGGCTGTTTTGGATTATACTGCCTCAAACTTGTATGACAAGATTATTTTCAACAACTTCTGAAGTTTTACTGTCAACACCATTTTTTCATCGATCTCTATTTCTATTATCTAAACGAATAGGGACACATTAGAGTTTGACGGGTGCTATTTTGGGAGAAAAAACTGTTTACAGTTCAGAGAAACTGTTCAGATGTTACCGGTTCATGTAAGAGTCACACTACTTACTGCAAATGCTTTATAATGCCATCCCCTCCCCAAATTACAACTCTGTTATTTATCGCGAATTACGACGTTGGTCACTTAGTTATTTTACAGTCCATACATAACATTATTAATTTTTTTTATTGGATTTTACGGAGGCTTGATAGGCATTACATTGAATTATTTAGTTGCTCTACACAAATCGTTCTGTTTTACCTGAAAGTAAATTGATCTGGTAGAATTGTTCGTAAAGTTTACAAGACATTATCCTTTTGGGATACTTTTTGGTTTATTACTTTTCAATTGCAAACAATAAAAAAGATATTTTTTTTTCATTTTTGCCGTTTTGTCAATTTTGGCGGCTAAAAAAGTAGTTCCGCTCAATAGAGTGACGTCCCTTTATTTTAAACGTCATAATGTGTGTTTTGAAAGTCCGCAGTGAATGAAACCGCTGATGGCAAGGGTCATATTGCCGAGTGTGCGAGCCTATGCCCTTGCTTGGAAGTTGACCTTGAATATTACAAGTGAGTAATCCTATAGATTGGTACTTATTATCATTACGACAAGCAGATTCATGGGCGTTTCATGGGCTCAATCTAGACTGGCCTAGTTCATTTAAGTAGCTTACAATGTATATGTCCCCGTTTTAAACTTCGATTTAAAAAAAATATTAAGCTTTACAAATAACTTAAAATAAGGATAATTTTTAAAAATTATTTGTGGAACAGAAACTGCTCGTTGGTTGTTACAGTCCGTGCTATTTTTCCGTTTCTTACAGCGGACGCTGTACATAATGGTTTACTGCAATAGGCAGTTTTCAGCCTTAGGCAACTAACTTGTTTTTAAATAGCACATATAGGTGTTAATCAACTATTGAATTGTAAGGTGGGATTTTAATTTTTTCTCACTTTCATATTTTGTCAATTTGATTGTTTTTGATTGAGGAGAATTACTATTTAATATACAATAAAGAGACCAGATTTTTGTATATTAAATCTCTACTTGCGTATTTTGCTTTGGTTACAGGGACTCAGAGAGAGATGCCGACAAGAATAAAAAAAATGTTATGACGGCAATATGGATTAAAACAAATATCCCAGTTACGAAAAATCTATATTTTCATGTTCTGTTTTGGTGGCATGGTAAAACATAAATGTCGCAGGTGTGTATATTCTCCCTTTCAAAGAAACGCTGCTACATGGTGATAATGGATATTCATTGAAAATATTTTTCGTTTGAAAATAGTACAGAAAAATACCTTTATGTAGCTTAGATATATGTCAATGAAAAGCAGAAAAAACATTGCTACAAGTATTCAAATTTTGTCATGCACAGCTCTGTCCTTAGCTGAATTTTGGCTTTTCTATTTAGATCCTTTTGGTTATTTGTTCTCTATTAGCTTAAACATGTTTTTCGGTTAATGGACTTCCAAATAGTTTGGTTTTATCTGCTCTGATGAGACATAAGTTGTCGAAATGTGCATATGCAGAAAATAAATCAACAGTAACTTCAGTATTTTGTTATTTAAGACTAAATTTCATGCATGCTTTATTACGGCATAATTTACTGATGCCTCATGGTTACTTCAAGACGAAGAACAACAAAAAAAAACGTTGCATTGCTTTGTTTTACCATGTATTTGTGGAGACTTTGTCACGTGTGCATTCAATCCGTATCCTTTCATTCTTCATTGTTCTGTATAAATACATCGGCAAACGAACACCATAGCAAAAATAATGAAAAGGGAATTCCAAAAATCAAAAATCCAAATTATGGCAATTCACATCCAACACTACTGGAGACATCATGACAACGACAAAAACAAATTAACCAAAAAAAAAAAAAAGAAAAAAAAAGAATAAGAACAAGAACGCCACAAAACTAAAGAGAACTAGAAGTGTGATCCCCTGCAAAAACTGAGGTATCAGCGGTAGCTTCAGAAGCGTTAGCATGATAAAGTTATTAAATACCGCATAGTGGATGAATCTGCTGTGGATATTCACTATCCCAGTAGTCGGTACTTTTATGCTAACACAAACATCGATTTGATTTTTAAACTTGCAATATCTAAAATTTACACTTAAATATATTTTTATGATTATGTATCTCAGTGATACAAAGCTATGTCTTTTGACTAATACTATCGGTAATTTTCAGGCAATTTAAATGATCAATACGTTTCTATCATTTTTCTATTAAATTAGTTAAGATTTTTTTTGTCATCTATACACATTGAAGAGACACGACTTTACATAAGGGATTTTCGTAAAATTGTTGTTTGATTACCGTTTCAGGAAATTCGTGAACGTTGAAGTTTTTCAACTAAGTGCAAATAGATATTTACCACATTTCCAATACAGGTAAAAAGCCGATTAAAAGACCGTGTACATTGTAGTTGGATTGTAAAGCGTTTAGTTGAACTGGTAACAGAAGGAAGGGGGCTATTTTAAATGTCAAATATCAAAACAGAAACACACTTCAAATCATATCATAATTTACTATATCTGAAGATTAGGACAAAGTGTCGCATCAAAATTCAATATACACAGGACCACTCAGGAGGTAAAAAAAAAACAGATTTACACAACTTCATTATATGTAGGGTTATACAGACGCCATCATGAAAGAAAATCACATAGAATATCATTCTGTTTACTATATATAGGTATTAATTATTGTAACTCAAAACAATAGCTGGTGCCATTAAAAAAAACAACAAGTCTTCAAAGAGAAACATAAAAATTACGACGTAATGAACTGTTCGATATACAAACCAATCAAAAATATAAACATCCTTTTTGAGTATTTCAGTCACGGTAAATATTTATTCTAGACCTCTGTTTTAAGATCAGTGTTTTCTAGTTAGATATTGTACAGACTCTCAAATCATTAATGAAATGACAAGACTCCTCTTAACTCTATAAACATGAATTGACTTAGGTTTATGGATTTGATGTTCCAAATTCACTGCTGATGTATTTAAATAGTATTTATGCTTACTATTTACTAATTTTTTGATACATTTCGTCAAAGGGTGATCTCTCGTCCACTTTACCTCGTTGGACGCCATGTTCTAAAGCATTTTCATTAACTCTTTCTAGCGAAATACCTTATATACTCCAAAATCCAAAATCATAAAATATATGCAATCTGTTGTAAGTCCTTTCCATACTTTGGTGCCATCTCCCGATCGAAGCACACCATTCTACTCGATCTTTTGAAGCACATTATTCTACACAATCTCATGAAGCATATTGTTCTATTTAATCGTCAGATGTACCCTCTCTTACTTCACTTTTCAAATTGCTTTTTGTTACACCCTCTTCCGATGTGCATTGTTCAACTCAAATCTTCAGAAGCACCTTTTCTTGCTTAAATCATCTCCTTTACCTTTTAAATCACATCGTCTCACTTAACCTTCCACAGCACCTTTTCTTAGGCCATCTTCAGATGTGCACTGTTGTACTCAATCATAGGAATCACCTTGTCTTTCTTCAACTGCAAAATTGTCCTGTCTTACACCATTTCCAAAGTTACATTTCTTCAATCTTCTGGGGCACATTGTGTTACTAAAACATAAAATGCATCCGTGAATTGCCGTGATTTTGGATTTATGATATTAGAATTTTCCCTTTCCTCGTTCTTGCTTCGGTATTCGTTTGCCGATGTATTGTCTTACTCCATCATCCTAAGCACCTTGTCTACCGTAATCTGCCCGAGCACTTGGTCCCATACCATAAGGTAAAGGTAAAATTCGTTTTGGAATGACTTTGGAATGAATATTGAACTTCCCCTTTTTGAGCAGTAATATTCCCACTTCTCTGGCATATGGCGTGTACATTTCACAACTTATTCGCTATTGCCACGCCTGTAGTTTGTACAGCGATTTTGTCAACAAAGCGAAATAACTGTGTCAAAAACTTATATAATAGTAAACGGAAATTATGTCCTTAGCTAGCTGTCAGTAGCTGCAAGCATTTGTCCGGACAGTACCCGTGTGTATTGGCTTCTCAATTTATGTTGGCTGCGAATTGACGTGATTTTGGATTTATGATTTTAGAATTTTCCCTTTCATCGTTTTTGCTTCGGTATTCGTTTGCCGATGTATTCCGATTGAGTCCTTTTATGAGAATTTCTTAATGAAATTAGAAAAATATATATATATATTTTAATTTTCTTGTTCAGATGAACATGGCAGACTTTTTAATTGCTAAAAAGATTGTAAGATTTATCTAAATTAACGTGTGTTAAGGAATTGCTTCAAGTCAGTTTTTAAGGTCATGATTTTTGATAACTTTAGCCGAGTTTGAAAGCGCGTTCCATTTGGTAAAACAGTGAAAAAGAACTATGTAGAGTCTACTTATTTTACGAAAGGATATGGAGTAAATGAACATGAGACCATAACACATACTAGTATGCTAACTCCAACTGCAATAATTTTAATGAGCTGTATGGCCATATCGGAAATTAATCCCTAATCAGACGCACTAGAACCCAAACATAGGAAATCCATAATTTCAAAAAATGTTTAAAATACACAAACCCAAAACGAAATCGGAATAATCAGTAAAATCAACTATAGGTAAGGACAAAACTACGATGGAGGGAGTTAAACCTTAGGTTTTAGAATTCACATAAATTTAGATAATAGTTATTGAACAAAGTTTACACGTGAGATATTATCTCATGTACAAGTACACCATATCTAAGAAAAATAAAGAGCATACATCTCTAACACGGGAATTATTTTACCAACTCCACACTGCATTAAAATACAAATTATTGTATTAAATATTTTACGAGAGGATATGGAGTAAATGAACATGAGACCATAACACACATGTTAACTCCAACTGCAATAATTTTAATGAGCTGCATGGTCATTTCGGAAATTAATTCCTCATCAGCAGCACTAGAACCAAACATAGGAAATCCATAATTTCAAAAAAAAAATGTTTAAAATGTACAATTCTCTGATTTTTGAAGCAACAAAGTTGAATTGACATTGTCTGGTGTGTTTGCCAACTTTATGAAAATGTTGTTTCTGTAGTCAAGGCATTTATTATAAAAAGAATCTTGTTTCCGTGTCCCAATCGCAGTTGTATTACTCTATCTTCATCATTTGAAAAAAAGCCTTCAAACTACGGTTTACCCATACTAGATCTAAGATCCGATAGCATTTTATTAAAAAAAATGCACTGTTTTGTTTTGAGCAACTTGAAGTGACTTTTATATTTAATTTTTTTTTGTGTGAAACATCGGCATACTAAAAAGAGCAATAATAATCGAAATGACATTGGATGAGCGTCATTGACAAAATTTATCTAATGTCTTTTGGACAAGCAATTCGCAATCAAGTATATATATTTTAGTGTGGAATTTACTTTTTTACTGACAGAATTTACGGTTTCTCACCAGATAAATTTTAATCTATTTCTAGGCCAAGATATTTTCGCTTGAGATGAAATGATGTAATTGTTACATTTTACTTCAATTTTTAATTTTTTTTTAAGCGTCTTGACTCATATAATTCTTCGCAGCACATTACATTATTCCATTTTCGAAGGACCTTGTCTTTCATCATCTGATATATTCGTGTCGTCATGGCTTCATTTGTATCTATTTGTTGATACTCATTTGATTTACTTTCTTTTTTCAAACTGCTAGATTTTGACATACTTGCTATGTTAAATTATAACTGTACATGTATATATCTTGCAAGATCTTGTACATCTTCCGTGCCCCCCTTTTTCAAGTCCAACGTCATCTAATTATTGATAACAATCATCTTAGTATTGTACAAATTGATAATATCATGAAAGATAAGAGAATTGAAAAGTTAAATTTTCAACATGTAAATGAAGAATTTGTGATGAAACAAATTAACAGAATTAATGTTAAGAAAGCAACCGGAGTTGACAATATCTCACCATTAATACTTAAGTGTGCTGCACCTACTGTTATTAAGCCAATTACAGAACTTGAAAACAGGTCAATTTCAAAATATATGTTTCCAGATGATTTAAAAATAGCTAGAGTTTGTCCGACACATAAGAAAAATAGCCTGCTGGACAAAGGATATTATCGTCCAGTGAGCATTATACCAACTTTTTCTAAATTATTTGAGCGAGCAATTCATGCCCAACTTTCTGAATATTTCGATAAAATTTTTAATCCATATTTAGCAGCATACAGGGCAGGCTTTGGCTGTCAGTCTACTCTTATCAAATTGTTGAAGATTGGAAAGTAACTTTGGATAGTAACAAGTATATGGGTGCCATATTGATGGATTTATCAAACGCTTTCGATTGCTTGCCCCACGACTGTTAAAACTGAAACACTATGGGGCTAGCGATGATGCTTTCAACTTACTTACCAGTTATATTAGTAAAAGAAAACAGTGTGTTATGGTGGGACAATATATTAGTTCTTTTCAAAATATAATAAAAGGTACCTCAAGGCTCTATCTTTGAACCAGTGATGTTTAATATCTTTATACATGACATTTTCGGGTTTACTAATCTTTCAACTCTATATAACTATGCAGATGATAATACCGTATCTTATTCTCATCACAATTCAGAAATTCTGAAGTCTGTTCTTGAAGACGATAGTAAGGCACTGATTCATTGGTTTCGTGTAAATAAAAATGAAGTTTCAGATAAGTTTCAGGCAATAGCTCTTGGGAAAAAACAAGTGATCTGAATTTAAATTTTGATCTAGGAGGGATGTTATTATTGAATGTGAAAAAGAAGTAAAATTATTATGTGTTACTATAGATTTCATACTTGATTTTAATAGTCATACAATATCAACAATATGTGTAAGAGGGCTGCAAGGCAACTAAATGTCTTAAAGCGTATTGGGCACCATCTAAATCGACTGAGTAAAATGACTTTTTATTTTTTCATTTATTACGTCTCATTTTAATTATTGCCCTCTAACATGGTATTTCTGTTCTGACAGCAATACCACCAAAATCGAATAACTGCAGGAAAGAGCCTGACGCTCTATTTATAATGATAAATATAATACATAGGAGTATTTTTCATCAAAATCTCTTTTACCGTCCCTTAAAATAAGACGTCTTAGGTCAATAGCTCTGGAAACTTTCAACATTATAAATGGTAATAGCCCTGTTTTATACACGATCTGATAAATTTGAAAGATAATTCTCTTTTATTTATAACTTGAGGTCAAAGAACAATGCAGAAATCTCAAGCGTAAAAAGCACAATGTATGGTCTCCTTTAGGTATACAGCCCCTAAGATCTGGAATAGTCTCCCTACTCAACTAAGAGTGAAGACAAACTTGAATCAGTTCAAGACCCTTATTAACACATAGACAAGACCACCCTGTTCATGTGTTAGCTGTAGATACTAGGAACTGTATGCCTATAATATTTTATATTTGTTTTCACTTTCTTTTTTAGTTTAGTTATTTTTTAAAAAGTCCTTATTCTCTTCCGTCCATATATGTTTTTGTTTGATCCTTTATTTAAATATGCTCATTTTGATTAAGTCTAGTGCTTTGACCTAGTACAAATTTTAGTATTCTTAGTACAATGCTTATCTGCTTCATGTTTTATGTTTAAGTGCTTATGTTTGCATAGTTTGCTATGTTTTTATGTTGCTCTCAATTAAAAGCTTTATGCTATTTCTTATGCTTGCGATCCATATGTTTTATACTTTGTGCTATTGCTTATGTTTTATGATTGAGTACTCACATGTGTTTTATGTTTGTAATGCATGACTGTATGTGTTTTATGTTTGTGTGTTATATGTATGTAGTCGGTATAAAAGCTCTACAGAGCTTATGTTTATTGTTAATATTGTAATCCGACATTAAATAAAAATTACTTACGGACTTATTTTTTAACTTTACTACCTGTTTGCCGATAATTCTGATTTTTTACGTTATAATCATATATTTAAAATTTTGTTGAAGGATTTCTCAGGCTCTGTATAAAGTTATGATTTAATATTTGGTATGAAGCTTTGGTATAACGAGTTGTATCCTCCTTTTACGTCCTTCAGCCATCAAATGTCAGTTTGCCGAAAACTGATTTTTTCCATTATAGCCATATACTGCAAATTTTCGCCAATATTGTTCAGCTTGTGTATGTAGTAATGATTTGATATTTGATATGATTTGTACCCTGTTTCCCCCTTTTCAACACATTTTGCATTTGTTTTTTTAAAGCGACTGCAGTCCTGTTTTCTGAATATAATATCTGGCGGAGGCATTCGTGTCCCATGAACAACTTTTATTTTATTAAGTATATTGCTTCTTTGTTGAAGAAATTATTCACAAAGACTACAGTATGTTATTAATTTACACCTGGGTAGTCATTTGTGAACAAGTATGTTATTTTATCCCGAATGTTAACGAGCCAATGATACTGTTACATAAATTTAACAATGAAGGGATATGGAGTATATGTATAAAGAATTATTTTAAGGTAACATCTTGGATTATTGTGCAAAATTAAAGATTTTATCCAACACAGCAATAGTCAACTCTTTAACTTGTCTCCATGGTCACTTCCTTTCTCTTGTTTTTCCTGTCATTAAGCACTGCATTTAACATATTCAGAACTCTCGTGTCACTTATTTAATACTAACAAGAACCTTTTGGAAAGTGCTTCATTTATATTTGATGTTTTTTCTATCAAACTTAACACTAGATAAACAAAAAAATACTAGTTTTTGTCAACTTTCTTCGCAATTTTTTCATGTCAAGAAAGCAATGAAAGGATATGGAGTACATGCACATGAGACAAAGTCTCTACAAATACATGGTATATCCAAGCAAAGGAACA
>MJUU01023223.1:27226-39722 GCA_002080025.1 Modiolus philippinarum
AAGGGAGGTAATTTATAGCACAGATTCAGCAATTTTATGGATTTTCACCCACTTCATTCTAAATCAAGGAAAAATTGGACGGTAGAATTTTCTAAAATTTTAATATATCTTACACATACTAGTTTTCTTTCTATTCTCAGTTTTTGGTGAAAATTAAACGACAGAATTTTTTACAAGAATTGTTAAAAAGTGATCAAAACTTAACACTAGATAAACAAAAAAATACTAGTTTTTGTCAACTTTCTTCGCAATTTTTTCAAGAAAGCAATGAAAGGATATGGAGTACATGCACATGAGACAAAGTCTCTACAAATACATGGTATATCCAAGCAAAGGAACAACGGTTTTATTGTTGTTCTTCATCTTGAAGTCACCATGACGCCTGGCTGTTGTATCAAATATCTAGGACAAAATCAGGAATTTTTCAAAATAAGGAAAAATCAAGAATACTCATGCGTATGTTGCTTGACAGAATGGTCATTGGATAATGTTGAAAGTGCTTAATTTTATAGGTATTATTATCGAATTCCAGTTTTCTAGTCCTTTTTTGAATTTTTTTCAGTATTTCCTGGAAATTTCATTTTCCTTTCATCAGACTTTAGTACATGTATCTTTTTATAAACTTTATCTCCAGTGGTTTGAATTACACTTAACAATTATTTACTGTTTCGCCCTGGTAGAAAAGTATTTTTAACGCGGAAGTAGATATTCAAATGTAGACTATGTACGTTGGCCGTCTCCATTTTATCTTTTTGCATTCTAGCACGAATAACCATTTCAGAAAAAAAAAACAAGACGGAAGGGTCAACAAGTTCTGACTGCCACTCGAAAACAGAGAAATGGGTACAAACAGAAAATTAAGCCTTCTTTACGAATCTGCGTATGTATTGAAAAATGTAGACAGGGTCTTTATACTTTATGGAGTGTGGCGGTTCTTCTCACCATTTCCCTAACTGACCAGGCTTTACGTATTAAGACCGGACTACCCCGCAGTCAGGACACCGGCAGATCTGTAAGTGGAGCCCCTGAAAACATATGCCGAACATGAATTTGCTTTAATATTTTTAATTTGATATATGAAGATATTCAAACTGAAGGTATATCATAAGATGATAGAAAATATTGTTGGAATTGGGATCTTACTACATATGTACTTGACAATACCCAAAATGACAGCATTAAACTATGTAAACAACTGACAAAGGCTAAGAGTAAATGTAAATGTTGTAAGCAAATGATTTTTAATGAATTTTTTTTGTAAGAAACTTAAAAATGGTCTTTTTGGAAAGTATCCCAGAAGCATTGGACGCGAAATATGCATAAAGGGTGATATGGATTTGTTTTGGTATCGGTCTTAGAATGCAGTGTACTGTCGACCTGTCCAATCCTCTTCGTATGAATGCAATGTAGCAGAAATAAAACAGTATTAAGGGTTTGATACCACTTGGTTGTATGCAACTCCATCACATCTCTCAGACCATGCAATATTTATTTGAACATCCTATATGGTGTCAGTACTGAAGTGCAGTTTGTTGGCGACCTGTAAACTGATCACATTGCATTGGAAAAGTTCATTGCTTATTTTTCGGGAGGTATTTATTCGAGTGAAATTCAATTTCATTTAAAGAATTGTGATCATGTGTTGTCTTTGGTGGTATATTTATTCACACAGAGAAACCATAGAAAAGACATGACGTCACCATTATTTGCTAAATGACTTTGAATTATTTCGAAGTATTTATATAAAACATGTAACTGTACAGATCTGAAGTTGTGTAAAGAAACAAAGGGTCATAAAACAATCTGAAAGTTTTCCTATGTAATTTGAAGCATATCTCCAATGACTTTTTTAACCTCTTCTTGAAGTTTTTGATTAATGCACTGCCCCTATTTTTATACAAGTTTCTGTCAAAGTGTATACCTGTCAAAGTTACGACAATTATTCACTGAGCAAATTTTTGTCGTGTTCTTAATAAATTTTGTAATGACCTATAATCCCCGTTTAAAAGTTAAAAGAAGTTTAAAAATGTATACAAAGCTGAAGTATAACGCGGAAAAAAACCTAAAAATTTCAAATAAAAAGCTGAACAAATACGATTTAAAAACAACTCTATAAACTAAAAATCGAAAAATGTTATATGTAGCTATTTCATGCTATGTGTTAGCTGTTGATGATTAACACAGAAAGAGCGATTTACAGTTCCGTTGTTCTTACTGGAACACTTCCGTGTCAAGTTCTACTTACACTGCATTGTAATTTGCTAAACCCTTTAAAGTAACCAATAACCTCTGACCTATCCTTTTCGGATGTAAAACATTTCACCTAAGTTAATGGAGAAGATACCAGGTTTCTATGTCGTATACTCTTTCCGGGAAAAATATGAATAACAAGAAGTGATATGGATTGAAATCCATATCAACTGGTCGATTCTAATTTTATAACTGTAGCTTTTACAAATTGTGGCAAGTGCTAATAGTTACTCTAGATTGCCATTTGACATTTCAACACCTCTTTCAAGATAGGCACCAGTGGGCGACATAGATTAACATTTGACTATATTGAAAAAAAAAACATTTGAACTATTAAATAAGGCACAGACTATCTGATTTTTAGGGGGCTGGGATTTTCATCCGAGCCGGGAAATTTTTTGCCAGATTATTTTTTTTCTGATATACACTTATATTGCTAGGAAATTTTGTTGAGCCAGGTTAATTTTCTAATGGTCATAAAAATCAGAGCCAGATTATTTTTTCAACCCAGGTGCTGGTCAGGGAATTTTCTTGGGTAAAAATCGGGGCCAGACTGATCTTTTTTCTAAAAAATACCTCCCACAACCCCCTCCCCCCTGAAAATCAAATGGCCCGTGCCTAATTTGTACCAAATTTTTTTTGGATATACAATTAAAAGTCTCTTTGGAAAAACGGTGTTCAACAGGTCTGAATTTCATTCAATGATAGTCGCCAGCTATACTATATGGGAAAAACACTTTGGAATTACTAAACTAATTTGTATCAAACTTTTTTATACCCTTTAAAAGTCCCTTTTGAAAAACGGCGTCCGGGTATAGTGGTATCACATAGACATATATTAGTCCCTGTCCCAACTTAAGAATATTTGTTATGAATACTCTCTATGGTTTGAATTTTGCATGTGTCCGCATTTTGACTACCTTGTCTAAACGAGGACACTTAAATTTTCTCTCACGTCGAAAAATTTACAAAATAATTAAAAATAGACTAAAAATAATTATCTGCAACAAATACACGATTTTCACGAAAATGTTTTCCTTAAAAAATAAAAATTTCCCGGTTTCAAACTTGAAATTGAGAGGCTATATTTTGATCACATAAAAACTAATATATTGCAGGTTATTTAATTTTCATTTTCATTTCTGCATACAAAAGACATTATAGCAGTGTTATGGGGAAATTGGAAATTGAAAATTTGGAAGTCCTATTCCTGATTCCGTCCACAGTTCCTCATCTCCCTAAGCTCCCCTACCTGCCCACAATCTCCATTTGTGGGTCTTTTCCCATGAGACATAAGATGAATTTTTAAAACAAAATTTATGCGAATACCCCCTTTTTTAGAATGGTTCACCTGTTCACCCTTGATTGCTCAAGCATCTTAACTTTGGCCTGGATCAAGTGTACACTGATTCATCACCGATGGCCTTAAAATTATCTTTGTCCCTGTAACTGCAAGAATTACCTTTCAATGCAACAACTTAATTATCTAATGAAAGAAAATCATTATTTGTACCACAATAACCCTAGCGAAGCTATTGTCAAACTGGCCTCCCAGATTAAGTAGAGGCCACTTTCTCCGCATGAGTGAACACATTGTTTTGAAAATCTGAAGTCCAAATATGTAAGAGTAGAACTCGCAACCCTTCGTGTTACTACTCTAGAGATGGTTTACTAACCACCTTTCTAACTACGCCACGTCCGCCGTGTATACTTTTCGCCCAATAAACCTATTTATCTTTACAACTCACATTTTGGAAGAAAAATATAAAAACATATATACCTTAATAGAAGTTGCCTATCATGTCATTTAACCAAAAGGTCATACCGATTGCGCCACGGAGACTACACGTAATTCTTTAAAATAAATACTAGCTATTTTCAGTAGTTGAAAGAAAACTTCGCAAAAATGTTTATCATACCCAAGACAAGATTCGAAAGTAGTAGGAAAATGACATTTCTACCGCACTCATGCAAAATCCTGCATAAAAATCCCTACCTCGAGTGCAAATGCAAACGGACAGCATTCCTATTGATCATAGGGTAAATACAAGAATTATGCCTTTCTCACAGAGCATAAGTCAGTCTCTACAGGACACCTTAAAGAGAGGTTTGCCTACGTCCAAGATTGAAATAAATAAAGATATGGCATCCGGGAGAAATAAGATGGATCAGTTCCAGGATTTCTTTCTGGAGAATGAAGAAGATTTGGAAGATAACACCCCACCCCCAAAAGCAGCATCAGTGCTGTAATGCCCCCAACCTGGTGCAGATGGATGAGCACACCCAGCAGTGTCAAAATTGTGGGACGGAGCAAGTCCAGCGATTTGAGCATCAAACAATGGAGCAGAAGACCACCTGCGACTACCCACTCAAGAGGAAGAAGGGGCAGTTCTGCAAGAGCAAGCCCGGGAAGGATGGTCTCTGCTGGAGACATAATAGGCAACCACGCGAGACGGAAGAAGAGCAGACCATCCCCGTCGAGGGTAAGATGGTGGTTGAAGAGACCATGAAGACCCTCCGTCAAATAGCTAAGGATGAGGGTCTGAGGGGATCAGCAGGAAAAGTAAGGAGGCCTTGGTGAAGCTCATCGAGGAGAAAACCACCCGTAAATTTACCAGTAAGGAAGTCCTCAGCAAGAAGCAGCTGAAAGCACTCGCTAAGAATCGCGGCCTCACCAAGTACTCCCGACTCCAGAGAGAGGATCTCATTCAGCTGGTCGAAGAAGATATAAAAAATGCCCCAGTCGAGGATGAGATCAAGGTCACCGATAGGCGTCAAGCGCTGAATGGTGTATTTGGCACGGCCGCCATTGAACCCGTAAAGTCGCATGACGTGACCACATATCTCAAAGTAAGTTGGAGCACAATCTACGCCACCATCTCAGATGCTCTCGCCAAAAAGAAGGGGTTGAACTGAACTTAGTGCTCCTAGCAGAAATGGTGAAGACCAACCCCGCGACCAGAGAAAATATCTACATCACCCCTTACTTCCGATCAGCTCTTGCTACCCTCACCCAATCATCCGACCTCGAATTGGAGATTGCCTTCATGATAGAGAAGATCAAGGAAAATATTGCTAAGTACATGCGTGAAGGGAGCGGATGGACTTTCGGGCACGTCGTGAAGCTAGAAATCCACCTCAACCAATTCAAGCCACTCAAGGGGGTTCCTGCTTACCAACCCCATCGGCTCTCGCGAAAAAGAAGGCGATCATCAATGTAAAAAATGAAGATGATCGCTGCTTCCAGTGGGCAGTGCTGGCAGCCCTTCACCATGAGGAAGTCGATCAGAAATCCACCAACCGCGTATCTCAGTACAATAAATGGGAAGATGAGCTAAAATTCGAAAGCATTGACTTCCCGGTCTCGCTCAAGACGATCGATAAGTTCGAGAGGCAGAATCCAACCATCAACGTCAACGTCTATGGCTTCGATGGTGTAAAGAAGGGTGAAGATGAGGAAGAGGATCTTCAGATCTACCCCATCAAGATATCAAAGAATACGGGCTCCACCCACGTAGATCTCCTCTTCCTAACCCACGAAGATAAGCAGCATTACTGCTGGATCAAGAGCCTCTCTCGACTTCTGAGCTCCCAGGTCACGAATCATGATGGGCAAGCTTACTTTTGCCGTAGGTGCTTGTGCCATTTTACCAGGCAGGATATTTTGGACGAGCATATGGAATATTGCAGTCAGAAAGAGGCCGTCAGGATCGAGATGCCAGAAGAAGGGACTGCCATAGCCTTCCACAACCACAAAAAGATGATGAGAGCCCCCTTCGCGATTTACGCGGATTTCGAGTGCTTCACGGAGAAGCTCAGCACCTGTCAACCGTATCCATCACACTCCTACACGAAGGCCTACCAGCTTCAGCGACCATCAGGCTTCTGCTATTACATGAAGTACGCTCATGGGGACTACAAAGATTCGGTCATCTATTGTGGGGAGGATGCAGCCAAGAAATTCGTGGAGTGCATCGAAGAAGAAGTGCGAGCAATCGGAAAGCTATACAAGGAGAATAAGCCCATGGTGATGTCCAACGAGGACAAGGAGAGCTTTGAAGAAAGCACGCACTGCCACATTTGCGGGGATGAATTGGGATTGGATAAGGTTCGGGACCACGACCATCTAACTGGGAAATATCGAGGCGCAGCACACAACGAGTGCAATCTGGACTTCCAGCTCCCGAAGCATGTCCCCATCTTCTTCCACAACTTGAGTGGGTATGATTCCCACTTCTCACTGAGGGTAAAATCGACTGCATCCCCAATATCGAAGAGAAATATATCAGCTTTTCCAAGAAGGTGGGAGATCTGGAAATGAGATTCGTCGATTCGCTACGTTTCACACTTAGCTCGCTGGATAAGCTAGCCAAGAGCCTCACATCCGACCAATTCAAGACCGTGAGAGCAAGATTTGGTGATCACCACGAGCTGATGATTCAGAAGGGGGTATTTCCCTACGATTATATGGATGGGGAGGCCAAGCTGGAAGAGACTCAGTTTCCACCTAAGGAAGCCTTCTACCGAACACTTTACGCGGAGGGCATCACCGACGAAGACTACACGCACGCTCAGAAGGTCTGGGAGACCTTCGAGTGCAAGACCTTACGTGACTACCATGATCTATATCTAGAAACCGACGTCTTGCTGCTTGCGGATATCTTCAAGAATTTCAGGGATATCTGCCAGACTCACTATGGGCTTGATCCTGCCAACTACTACACATCGCCCGGATTTTCTTACGACGCTGCCCTCAAAACCACTGGGCAAAGATTGGAGCTTCTCTCCGATCCGGACATGCTGCTTATTTTCGAGAGGGGCACCAGAGGAGGAGTCGCCATGATCTCCCATCGCTATGGCAAGGCTAATAATCCCTACATGACCGACTACGATCGCTCCCAGCCCACCAAGCATCTCACCTACCTCGACGCCAATAATATCTACGGATGGGCAATGTCGCAACCTCTTCCCACAGGAGATTTCGAAAGGACGGAGCCTGAAGAGATCGATGAGATCTTGGAATATCCCGATGACCACGAATATGGGGCTATGGTAGAATGTGATCTCGAATATCCGGAGGATCTTCACAACGCCCACAACGACTACCCTCTTGCTCCTGAGAACGTGGAGATTGATAAAGTCCGCAAGCTCGTGCCTCATCTAGGCAAGCGTGAGAAATACGTCCTCTACTATCGAAATCTCAAGATGTATCTGGAGAGGGGAATGAAGCTCACCAACGTCCATCGGATCATCAGGTTCAGGCAATCCCCATGGCTCAAGAAATATATCGACCTAAATACCGCTCTCCGCGCCAAGGCCAAGACCGACTCCGAGAAGGATTTCTTCAAGCTCATGAATAATTCGGTCTTCGGTAAGACCATGGAGATTATCCGGAAGCGCGTAGACGTCAGGCTGGTCACCACCGAAAAGCAGGCACTGAAGCTCGTGGCCAAGCCCAATTTCGATCGTCGAGTGGTCTTCACTGAGAATCTAGCAGCCATCCATATGAAGAAGACCAAGCTGAAATTCGATAAGCCAGTCTACCTAGGAGCCTGCATCTTGGATATTTCGAAGCTTCTCATGTACGATTTCCACTATGGATTCATGAGGAAGATACGACGATAAGGCTCGACTTCTCTTCACCGACACAGACAGTTTGGCCTATGAGATCCAGACCGATGACTTCTACCAGGATATCACTCCACACGTCCAGGAAAAATTCGATACATCCAACTACCCAGACGAGCATTCCTCTGGCATTCCCACTGGTGTGAATAATAAGATCCTCGGAAAATTAAAGGACGAGTGCGCTGGCAAGGCTATGACTGAATTCGTGGGGCTCCGAGCGAAGCTATACGCTTTCAAGGTGGATGATGGTGAGATCACCAAGAAGGCAAAGGGAGTCACCAAGAGCGTCATCAAGTGCAGCATCGCCTTCGAGGATTATAAGCGATGCCTCACCACCCAGCAAGAAATCCATCGACCGATGAATATCATCCGGAGCCATCTCATCAGATCTACGCTGAGCAGATCAACAAGATCGCGCTTTCCGCCAAAGACGATAAGCGTCACATCCTCCCGGATGGCATCAGCACCCTTGCTCATGGACACTATCGAATCACCCATGGCTAAGCCCCTCTGCACTTAGTAAGCTCTGACGGGTGCGGATGCCCATCCAGACTGACCATACTTAGATAAATGAGCAGCAAACGAGTGCATGACATCCTCCTTCCCCACCAGCCCCTCTCGAATCTAGATTTAGAGGAAGCTACCAAGACTCTTCATATCCCCCATTTCAGAGGGGTATTCATGCGCAATGCCTTACCTCCGACCCCACACCCTATCGAATGTGGCATCCTGAATCACGACGATCGCGATGGCCCTGGCACGCACTGGACGTGCTGGCATAAGCATGGAATACTCAAAGTCTACTTCGATCCCTATGGCCTACCCCCACCCAACGAGATCGTCGACTATCTGAGGCCGGAGATTCGATATAATACCGATGAGCTTCAGCGTCGGGGCGACGTGGTCAGTGCACACTTTTGCTTGCACGTCTTGAAGCTTCTTTCGGAAGGTTGGACGCTCGAGGAGGTCATCTTCAACCTATAGATAAATGGATAAATTTGGATCTCACTCGAGGAAGCGCATGCCAGTATGGCGGATGCTTCAGGATCTCAGTATGAGCGATCATCGCATCACCAGTCTTGGATTACCGAGGGATGGCTCGGACGCTGTGACGAAGAAATGGGTCACTCAGCAGCTGAAAGAAAGTATGAAAAGTATCGATGACCTAGAGGCTGAGCTTGGTGCTACCCAGAAAGCTCTCGAGGAAGAAAAGAAACGCTTCGATCGCATTGAGAAATATATGGCAAAGTTCCTACTCATGGCAGGTGGTAAGATGGAAGAGGATATCGATATGCAAGGGCATGCGATCCACAATCTGCCAGAAGGAACCCGAGCAGACGAACCGGTCACCAAGGGATGGTATGCTAAAAATTGGCAGGAGGCGGTCAGTGCGATGCAAGGAAGGATGGAAGCCATGGATAAAAAGATCATGTCTCACCACGGATAGCTTCACAGCCTTTCTGGTCTCTCTTTCGAGGGACCGGAAAGCCATCTGGGATCATTGCCAGTCAGACTCCTTGACCCATGAATTGAAAGACTTAGGATATTCAAACCACTTCACGAAGAATTCTTTAACCCCATCCCTGGTTCGTCGACGCAGGATATCTTCGATGCGATAGACTTCCTGATCGGTGCACTGGAGCTCGGGCTCGTAGAAGGACCCCTGGATCTCCTCATCGTGAAAATCCTTGAGGCGATAGGTTGATGGCTGCGTCGCTAGGGTCTGAAAGATGGTGAAGACTTCCTCAGTCCAGCGCGGAGTATATCCCTTCTCGAAAGTGCCCTTCTTCTTGATGATCCGGACTTTATCACCAACGTCGAATCGATGAGGCTTCATGGGTGGGAGATCTCCGTAAAGATTCCAAAAAACCTTAGCCTCGTGCTCTTTCTTGCTAGCATCGGTGGGAGTCATCTTGATGGATCGATGCTAGGTGGTATTATACTGGCGCACGAGATCCTCCAAGATGGGGAGATAGGCGCGCGTGCTATTGGCTGAGAAGTACTTGAACATCTTCTCCTTCATGGTTCGATTCCAACGCTCCACCACGCTCGATTTCTCCTCATTCTCCGTAGAGTAGAGATCGATCCCATGCTTCTGCAGCAGATCCTTCATCTCACGATTATAAAATTCAGTGCCCTTATCGGTCCATAGCTTCTCGGGCTTGCGATCCTTGAAGACGATCCGGTAGGCATCTCGCACAGTTGCACCTTTCTTATCTTTGAGTGGCACCAACCAGCCATACTTGGAGAAGACGTCGATGATGCTCAAGAGGTATTTGAAGCCTCGATTATCCCGGGAGAAGGCGCTCATATCTACGAGATCAGCTGCCCAGGTCTCGCCCACCCCACCTAACACCACGCGCCTCTTCTCGAATTTGCGTCTGACTGGCTTATGCAGCTTTTCAGCTAGGTCATCCGACCAGCGCACTTTTTTTTCTTCACGCCCAGCCCAAATCGGGCCTTGGTGCCAATTATGGGTCTGACGATACTTCGATCCATGCGCTCGCGAGGCGTGGGCTGCTGAATGCCATCCAGCTCCTTGAGCATGGTCTCATCGCAGATGGAATTTCGGATGGTCGTATCCTGATGCTGAGGATAGCAGAGATCGTGATGATGGGAGGCCTTATCCACGCGATTGATGGGCATCGACCAAGGTTTTGGGGGTGCCATCTGCCTTCAGACGCTTATGAAGCTTGGTGCCAGGTCCGGTGATATTATGCCCTGGTTAATGCATCTCCACAGGCATGCGATTGAGCATCTTATTCCAGAGCCCAGCGCCTATAAATTGGGACTTCTGGGAGCCACAGACGACGCAGGTTCCAACCTTACGCAGCCTCCCATTGCTTGCCACCACCTCGCTCAAGCTTTTCGTCTCCGTCTTCTTCTTGCATTTCAAGCAATACATTCCCATTTTATATAGATAAATGGACGTTGAAGACCTTATGTACGATGAGCTTACCACCATTAGTAGGCATAATCACTTTCTCCTCCCACAGCGATCCATTCGAGGTCTGATCATCGGAAAATCAGACTGTGGTAAGACGACGCTGCTGAATAACATCCTCCTGCGTGACGGATGGCTCGATTACGATCGACTCTACGTCTTCGGAAAATCGCTCCATCAGCCCATTTATCAGCTGCTGCAGCGAACGCTGGGTAAAGGATTTTCGAAAGACGATATCCGCGAGCTTCTTTCCATCAAGGATAGCTATCCACATTCCTTGCTCGACATGGTGGACGTGATGAAGCCCCCACCCAAACCAAGTGGTATCGAGGCCTTCTTCTGCGAGCAGGTGACCGACGTGCCCGACCCACGCGACCTCGGCCCCTCTCGCAAGAATCTCATGGTCTTCGACGACTTGATGCTCAGCAAGCAGAGCAAGTGCGAAGATTACTACGTGCGTGGGCGTCATAATAACGTCGATTGCTTCTACCTTTGCCAAAATTACTTCAAGCTCCCTCGGCAATCGATTCGGGAGAATGCCAACTTCATCTTACTCTTCGAGCAGGATGCTAAGAATCGCGGTCATATTCGTCGGGACCATTGCAGCGATCTCACCCCAGCTCAGTTCGATACCCTATGCAATCGCTCTTGGGGCAAGCCTCACGGATTCATCACCATCGATCTCTCGAGCCCCAAGACGAATGGAATGCAATCTGGATGAGTTCTATCGAGTATAAGATAAAGAATGATGACGGAATTTTTTCTGGAGAATCAACGAGACTTAGATGAAGAGAATGAGGAGAATGCCCCCAAGCCCCCTGATTGCAAGCATTAGTGGGAAAGAGTGCTTATTAACGATGAGATCCCAGGATATGAGTGCAGCAGATGTGGTGCTGAAAGGTATGCTCATCGCTTCGACGATTGGGATTTCGAAGGAAGGACCTATAATTCCCATTCCCGTCGACGACCATCACTCGGACCCCAGTGCTGCATCAAGACGGTTCGAGGTCATCAATGCACGTACCCTTCCATATTGCCAAACGATAAATGCAAGAGGCATTAGAGGCTATTTCCTAAGGTGTGCTTCCGGTGTGGTAAGGCTTTGGAACGTATCAATGAGGAGGTTATATATGTGCCCAAATTTGCCACTCTCTGGTCGGGCGTAAAAGTCCGGATGGCAAGGGAGTATGATCATAAAATCGTGCATAGGATGGAAGTCTTCTGCTCCCCCAAATGCATCAACGCCCCATAGCGTTCGTTCCAACGCCCCATAGCGTTCATCCCATCGCCTCTCAACGCCCTATAGCGTTCGTTCCAACGTCCTACAGCGTTCGTTCCAACGCCTTCCAACGCCCTATAGCGTTCGATCCAACGCCTTCCAACGCCCTATAGTGTTCGTTCCAACACCCTATAGCGTTCGTTTCAACGCCCTATAGTGTTGGATCCATCGCCTCTCAACGCCCTATAGCGTTCGTTCCAACGCCCCATAGCGTTCGTTCCAACACCCTATAGCGTTCGATCCATCGCCCCATAGCATTCGCGATGCATAAATAAAATGACGTTCATCAAGATCACCGATCCTAAGCAGCGTGAGGCGCTTGCTAGGGACCTGCAGGAGACCAAGCGTAATATTCAGGCTAATGATATGCAGCATCGTCTGGATAAGATCGGACT
>MJUU01023223.1:43647-69322 GCA_002080025.1 Modiolus philippinarum
AGACTCGAGGATTTCCTGGATTCCGAGGTTCAGAAATATGCCCGCATGCTTTGCAACTATAAGCGACTGGATAAGGTGGTCGCCACTATCCAAGATACAGCCTCCATCAGCAGTCTATTGCTTACCAGTGGCACCATGGGGTCGACTTTGACCGGGATCGGTGCTGTGGCCTCCCTCCCCTTTGGATCCCTCGCTTGCCTGAGTGCGACAACCACCCTAGTGCTCTCACTGATCGCCAAGCAATCCCCAAGAAGAAGAAGCATCGCGATACTCTCCTCTTGGCCAGATTTTATCAGTCTCAGCTCCCGGGTGAAGATGGTGCCCCTGTCGTCTGCCTGAAAAATTATTACAATGAGAAGGATCAGTTGCGTCAACCTTCTGTCCCCATTAGTGAAGAACTGAATGCGCATGCGCCATAGGGAGGGTTCTTCCATTCGCGCCTCGCTCGGCTACGCCTCGCTCCCCGCTCATTCCCGAACCCTCCAGATCAAAAAAATTCCCAATCCGTTTTGGATTAGGAAATTTTACGTCCTTACCCCTAGCCCTCTGGTATTTTTTTTACTTCCCCACCAAATCGTACGAGAGGTATTGCTGATTGGATTTCTTGCTCAGCTTGAATCCGGTGCTCCGGACGAAAGCTCCTTGCAAAGGGACCCTTTTCTTGTTGAGCGTGGGGCAACCCCATACTCTGGTGATTTCTCCTTCTCGATTTTTCAGAGTGAGAATCCTGCTTTTGCCAAATTTTCCTTCCACTTCTACCACCTCCAAGATCTTATAGATCACTCCTGTGGGCAAGTCCTTCCATGAGAAGGCTTCCCTATTCTGGTCCTTCATCTTTTCCTGGAAGGCATCTTCGCTGATAAAGTCATCATCTTGGGAGATTTCGAGGAATCCATTGTGTACGAAAGACATAATTCTTGTATTTACCCTATGATCAATAGGAATGCTGTCCGTTTGCATTTACCCTCGAGGTAGGGATTTTTATGCAGGATTTTGCATGAGTGCGGTAGAATTGTAATTTTCCTACTACTTTCGAACCCTCGTCTCTACTATAAAATACATAATTATTAAGGCGAACTCGCTAACCGTTACACCACCAACTCATAGTTAGTACATTGTTTATTTACATACTTATAGTTAATGAAAACTAATCAAATTATTTTAAAAGTCGTATTAGATATGGATAAAATAGTTTTTATTGTGGTACAAGTTAGATACCGTACATATCAAACAAAAGAAATTATTATCTTTTGTTTGAAATGAACGATATCTTATACATAATCATCAACAGCAATATGGGTCACGAATGAGAGTGACCAACGGTTGCGTATTAATTTCTAATTATTATTTAATTAGTGAATATACTTCAGATCTATTTGTTTATCTCAATCATCAATTACATTGGATAGATTATTAACTAAAACAATTTCACTAGACTTCGATTCATTAGTTATACTTTAATCTTACAACTATCAAGGAACTCTTTTCGCGCACCAAAAATGAGTAATTTGTGACCGATCCTAATACTGGTCTTCAATAAATGATTTATCAGGAACTGATATCGACCAAGAAAATGTGACAAAAATTTATCGGGGAATTTATTTTGATAAGTTCATCATGGCTATTTGGACCTTACCTTACAAAGATCTAGTTTATCTGCTGACAAGGATACGTTGTTACTCAAAATAATCGTGGTGTATTTTCGAATAATGTTATCAAATTTTAAAGTGGATTAGGGCGTTTCTGCAAAAAAATCCCTCCCAAAAATGACGGCCTGGTTGACGATAAATCCGCAATGATCTATAACCAAAGCCCTTCAACTGTGTCAGGTGTCATTGCTGTAAATATCTGTTGATTTGGCGAGGCCATCTAATAGATTTTTTTTCTCTTTTTAAAAAGAAAATAGTAAGGTACTGTAGTCAGACAGACCTTAATGTTGTCGAAATGGCCACCTTAAGAAACAAGATTTACAATAAATTCAGGATTGAGTTATCTCTGTACAAAGTACTTATTTTATTTTGTTAAAATTTTACAAACTTGGTTTAAATCTGTGCGTGAATTTGCCAAATTATGAATGATGTTAATTGTACATGAATAAAAACCTATACTTGTTATTTTGAAAGTATTATTGTTCGTTGGGTTCCAATTTTCGTGGATTTCGTTGTTCCCTAAAACCACGAAATTAGTTCCTAACGAAAAGCATCTTTTCACTAGAGCTTAAATGCATAGAATTCGAAACCACGAATTTAAGTAGCCATAATATAGTCATATTTATGAAAACCATGAAAATTGATTTCCACGAACAAAAGTACTTCCACGGTATTATTTATGATCATATAAATAAAAGACATGTGATGAAGTAAATTTAAGTTCTCCAGACTGTCATTTCGACAATATATGTCCCTCTAGTTCACCTAAAATCAAACATTTGGATTACAAATAATCTTTAAGTTATGGAACTCATATTTCTCCTACCATGCATTACAGTTCTGGAGTCTTGGACCATTTGAATCGTCATGACTTAATAAAGATATAAATTGTCTGCTGACAATGCTACATTGTTACTAAAAAAAAGCGTGGTCACAGGATCAGTTGGATTGAGCAAACGAATCTACGAATAATGGACCCAATCAAAATTCAAGGTGATATCTTGTAACACTTAAATGGTGAAATAAAGAAAAACAAGCACCATACAAGAATTCAAGGGATTCAACTCCTAAGCTGTACGCTTATGATTCACACAACATGTGTTAGATATGAGTTAACACCCAACAAGCCTTTTCCCACTACAATCCAAAACCCATCTCCAACACTTTCCGATTTATTTCAGCATACATGTTTAGCACGTTTCTGTTAATAATCCCTCCCAAAGTAACGGGGTGGATCACGATAATTAAGCTTTCATTTAAAACTAAAGCTCCTCATTTGTGTCAAATTTGACCTTTCCGTTTGGCGAATCCTGCTAGAAAAGAAAATACTTCTCTTCTTAAAGAGAAAACAATGAAGTATTTCAAACCGCAGTCATAAAGACCTTAATAAGCTGTTGAAATTGCAATCGGCAGGAACTTAATTTACAGTTTTTTCGGGATTGAGTTATCTCTGAAATTAGTACTGATTTATTTTTTTTAAATGTTAAAAACTGGATTTAATTCTGAGCGGCAAATTCCCAAATTAAATATAAAATTGTTCATTTAATATGGATTTAATTCATTAAAAACCTATACTTTTTATTTTTATGATAAAATAAATAAAATACCCCCGCTACAGTAAATTTAAGTTCTGAAGACTGTTATTTCGACAAGAAATGCCACTCTAGTGCACCTAAAATCAAACATTTGGATTACCAAAAATCTTAGAATCACAAAACACATATTTTTTCAACCATACATTAGTTCATGTGCTTTGTTTATTGCTTGAACGGCAATAAATCTACAGAAAAAAAACTTGTCGACTTTGTTCTTATATAATCCTTGAACTTTTTTCTGTTTTATGAAAATGGCATAAGAAGCTCTCCTAGTTACAGGCAAATAATTGCCGTTCCCGCTAATTGAACATACTATCAGAACAGAAAAAAAATTATGTAAAGAATAACAAAAAAATTAGGTCACTGCGAATTTAAGTCCTGCATATGCGCATTTCGACAACTTATATGTCATCAGTGCAGATCAAATCAAAACATTTGGAAATCCATGAACCGAAATACAATGTATGTGTAAAAGCTGATAGAAAACAAATTACCCATAAAATCTAAATAGGAAAGCCAAAATCAGCTAAGGAAAGACCTATGCAAGAGGGAGATACTCCTTAGGTTTCAACAAAATTTCTTACATTTAAATATTGCAAATTTTCAAATAAAATCGGTTTTCGGGGCAGCACCAAAGTACTGGCTACATGGTTGGTGAATACCCTCGGGGACTATCAGTCCACCAGCAGTGGTATCGGCCCAGTAGTAACATAAAATTAGACGATATTTTTGTAACCAATATTTTCATGTTAACATGAAATACATTTTCTATACAAAACTGAAAACGAAGATTTATGGGATTGTTTTATTTAATTTCCAATTGCATGTTTACGCGTAAGGATAATGGAACAGTCTTTTGAATACATAGCGATTTTACCACGAGTTTGGACACAAAGCGTTTAATTTTCAATCCTTAAGGTCAAGTCGAAGTAATTGACGGTGTCCTACGAAATTCTCATTTTTGGCATGATGATTGGTAAGATTGAGAGACACTGAAATATAAAAAGAAAAAAAATGGGGTATCCATACTCGTTTTCGTTTCCCAGCAGTTTGAAAATCTTCCAGTTTGACCTAAATTTACATTGAATATATATAGAGAAAGTTGGGTTTTGATGGCTACAAAATCAGGAAAATGTTGTTTTAAAAATAGTTATACGTCCTACAATTTTTCAAAAAACAAAATACTTCAGAAGTTCTGAGCATTTTAAAAATATTAAAATTTTGGTAGGTCACAAAACTTAATTATCTCTAAATGCATTCAAAGATACGAACTTGTGCAGAAAAATGCTAGATTTTCATTACGTCAAGGATCACGTTTGCCGACGTCGGTACAAATAAAGAGAGATGCGCAAACAGCATCTTAGCTGGAGTGTCCCTCATGTGTAACTGGTACTATAAATTGTTAAAATAAGTTTACCGACTTGGAACTGCAATGCGTTTCTCCATTATTTACACCAGTTCTAGTTTTTTCCGGTGACAATGCTCATTCGGTTGTATTAACGCATACAAAGAACAAAAGAGATGTTATTTCTTACAGACTTTCATGACCTTCAAATTGATAATTTTAAGTTAGTTGTTTCTCGTCGAGAAGTACTTTTATTGGACTAAATATAAAACATTTATTTCACATTATTGAAATTCATTATTCGCCCGGTAAATGTTTTCGTCAATTAAAATTTAGTTGGTTAGATTTTTATAATAATTGCGATTAACTAAACACAGAACACTGCAAATGAATGAAACAAATACACTATAACTCTCGCATTTAAACAATTAAACGCACATTAATATTGGTGGATCATAAGGGAGGGTCCCAGAGCTTGGAACCCTCTTTTTCTGGAAATATTTTAACTTTCGTGCAGAATTAAACTGAGAGTCGCGAGTAATAGGTATGATTAACATGGATATTGAAATGACAGGAAGCATCTTCACCTTATTACACCTACTGGGAAATCTACTGAAACTTTATTTTCTATTAAGAAATATATAAAATCCAATACATTAATCCATCAACTGTCAATGCTATGCAAATGTCTGAATAGTAAACTGATAAAATTTTGACTGCATTCATATGCAATTCTCCTTTAACCTTCCGCGGAAAGATAAGATGCCGATGTTTGATTATTTGATGTTCACGAATTTGATTTGTAAAGGTGTTTCGTTAGGCGCTGACTATACAGCGTGTATCGTGTTTTAGGCTCTAAAAAAGAAACCACTGTCTTCTTATGTCGTACAGTTCTTGGTCTGTACATTCTAACAAATCGAGCGGACAATATAGCTTTTCTTAGAAGTATCATCATTCTATAAAAACCTGGCGACTATCTCTCCAACCTATGATTTTGTTAATTTCATTGTTGTATGCGACGGTGAAAGCATTGTTCCATTGCCTATCAGTACCATGCGTATGTAGAGACTTTGTTTCGTGTGTAATCCCCCCATATCTACTCATTGGGTTTTCATTTTTCCCTTTTTTTAAGTGATTTTGTTGCTGTTTTTTTTTGTTTTTTTGTTTTGGAAAGAAATAGCAATTTTTGTAAACCTTAATTATAATACGTTTCTTCGACGAGATCATTCCTGTGGTGACACAAAAATCATATGAAATGAAACGTCATNGCTTCCTGTTTTTTCGATATTTTTTTGAAATGAGTGCTTCTTTTTGGACTACTATTGGATTATGGCTTTCCATTATATTTGATTTTAATGCTGCTGATGAGAGGTTACTCCTTGAAACACGTGTACAGCATAACGAAATTTACTGTTTTTATGCAACTGCGGTATTTTTTGTATTTTGAACCATCGGGTCGATGCAAATGCTGGTGGACCAGAGGTCCCCGAGGGTATTCACAAGCACGATAGTCAGACTTGTCTGACATAAAAATTTTACCTTACATGTTATAAAAATTTACTGTTTTATCAAAATTCTAATCATTTTAAAATACCGAGGCTTCATTCCGTGTATTTCACTCTGCAGATGTCCTTGGTACTGGATTTGGCTTCCTTTTTCGATATTTTTTTGAAATGAGTGCTTCTTTTTGGACTACTATTGGATTATGGCTTTCCATAATATTTTATTTTAATGCTGCTGATGAGAGGTTACTCCTTGAAACACGTGTACAACATAACGAAATTTACTGTTTTTATGTTTTGTATTACGTTCCCATGAACGTCATACAATAGAAAGGGACGTCACCAAAACTTTTCAAAACAAGACAACACCAGATGGCGTTCAATTACTTCAACATGACCTTAAACACTAAAATGGATTTTTTTTCAATAATTCACTATTAAAGTAATATACTTTCAAACTGCACTCTTCATATTTTCAGAAAACGTAAGGGATTTTTGATTCTTCTGCCTCGATGGTTGAAAAATCATATAGAAAAGCGCACAGTCATTATGTTTATCTGTAGTGTTGAAATATAAAAAAAACACATCTACTTGGTAATTCACTGCTTTATAAGTGTACATATGATAAGAATTGTACTTCAAATTTTTGTTTTGTCGTCGACACCCAACAACACTAAATATATAACTTTGGCTTCGTCAGAAAAAATAAACAATAAAAAATCATCTTTTTATTCATCTTATTTATAATTAAATGTTTTACTTTTCTTTTCAGCATTGTTCTGCGTGATCAGTCACGTCCTCGGAAAATGTATGGCAAAAATCTCGAATTAAATTAATCATAGATAAATTGACAACAAAAAGTTCGAAACAAGTATAGGGAGAGACCAGTAAGGAAAATCCGTACGACAACATCGAGAAAACACAAACCAACACAGAACATTTTAGGCAAGCCGTCATATTCTCGATTTGGAACGGGTATTTATAGATAAAATGGTTGATTAAAGCAGGAAGATCATATTTTTGTAAATATATAAATATAGAGCTATTTCTGCACTGTACAGACAAGGCTATTAAAAGGGTGAGCGGGGGTTAATAGATCATAAGAATGCTGTTTTCGTTTTTCGAAACAGTGCATTAAATGGGAACCAGTGGTAACAAGGATCGGTATAGTGGAAAGTTGAAGCAATAATTAAAAGTTGTTTATTGCACTTCAAACTCCTTAGTTCTTATCATTGCAACACATGACGCACACCAGGGGTGGTGTTCTCGAAAGTATCCTAAGTTTCGTTCTAAGATATATCTTATGACCAAGTTTAGGATGGACTTAGGACCATCTTACGCCATTCTTAAGTTGTGTCTCGAAGCTATCTCAGACACATCTTATCTTAGGACGTCCTAAGTCTATCTTAAGTGTAATATTTTAATTTTCTATATTAAGTTTTTACAAAATGTTGATCAAAGACAAAAACATTTTATCAAATTGTTTACCAATTTTATCTACTAACATGTATATAATGAAGCGTACGATTTCAAGTCTAAATGTAAAATATTATCGAAAAGGCTTTTTTATTTACAATTTGTTTTGAAATGACATCTATAAGCATTAATAGTAATCGTTTCGTGAACACGGACTTCAAAGTTTAAAATCGTGCAAAGTTTCTTAAAGATACGTGTTTATTGATGCGTTCATATTGATTCATGTTCATTTTTTCGAAAAATATTGAATAAAAAGCGAAATATAAGGTTAGGATTGAGATAGGATGATCTTAAGACACCTATAGTTAGGTGTCCTAAAGTTAAGACGACAATTGCGAAATATCGTAAGTTAGGAGAGCTTCGAGAACACGACTTAAGACAAAGACGTGTCATAAGATGGTCTTAGGACACATCTTATCCCTAAGATAGCCTCGAGAACACCACCCCAGGTAAATTCATGAAGATCTGAAATGACATTGAAGCATTTGTAGTACATTAATTGTTCATCTAGCAAATAAAAGATCTTGACGAATAAAAATGGACAAATACGTCGATGTTTGTATCAATAAGAGTTTTCTGGAATTATATACAGAAATCAAATTAATATGAGCATAAATTTGTGGAGTACTTGATTTTTGATTGATGCGTCAAGTATACGCCTCTTCAAGACGTACTCTTAACCGCGTGGATGTGCAAAACTAACGTTATTAAAGGGTACAGATGATCAGTACGATGACACCTAGATGCTTTGGTTTGGGTCGTTTTAACCTGGAGATGGGATGTTGTCTCCTTGACACTTACCCCATTTCCTTTCTTTTTCATGTCCTAGAAATAATTTATCCTTACTAAACCAACAATTTATGTTCATATAAAAATTGTGACTGTACGGCAAACATTCCAAATCACCAGGTAATTCTGTTGACATACCTACATATAAAGCTGTCGACCTTAACAGAGAAATTGCTATAAGAAAATAAATCCTAACGAATATTCTATAGAGACCGAACGTCTTTTCTTTTAGAGTTGAAATCCATAAAAACTAGAGCAACATAAGACAGACCAGAAGATACTCTGCAATCCACATTGAAATCAGCTTAGGTAAATTCACAGTAAAGGGGTAATGATTTTTTGGTTTTGACTTTACCCTGGATTGACCCACTGACAGTGTGACGGGTGCTGTGCACAGAGCAGGACATGCTTACCCTTCCGGAGCACCTGATGTCACTCTTGTTTATTGAGAGTTCACACTGTTAGTGCTTTAGTTTTTTGTGTTGTATATGTAATGTTCGTGTTAATTGTGGGCATGTGGTTTCTTTTGTCTTCCGTCTTTTGGTGTTCTTGCTTTTGCCCTGTCTCTGGCCTTTGATTTGTGTAATCTTGTGCTTTGTTCCTTCGGTATTCTACTGCCATTGTTAAGTGAAATATTTAAATAAAGCAAATATAACCTACAAAATGTACGAATGAATAACTATATAACCGTATTCACAATACTTTTTTTTTAATTTTAGCATTGAAGTTCTAATTGGATACATGCCTACCCTACCCAGACAGAATTATATTCAAGCTTTTGATTTACTAGTATATACAAGATATGGTTGGTGATGTGTCAAGCTACGAATATCGTTTTGAACCAATAATTTGAAATAGGACAAACTTAACAGCTACATTCATTTTGGTAAATTTGATTGCCTAATCATATCACCAACGTTGTGCTAGCCAATACATTTTTTCGGAGATGCCACAGCAGTCAACCGCTTGACTGTGCAGTTGAAACTGTCTTAGCACAATGCTCAAATACAATGGTCGTTCCTGATTAATGTTTCACAGCTCACTGTATTAGAACTTGGACGTTAGAGTAAAGTTTACACTTTTATATCAGTAAATAACAGACTGGTGGGCGTTTGGTTATACTTTTTATAAGTCTTTTTGATAAAATATTTTTGGTCAGCAGATATAATTTTGTTATGGTAGAAATTAGAGGTTATATATAACTTTTTGTTGATCATCAGCATATCATGATGTTAGTGGTGGTAATAAAAGATCAGTGGTATATAATAAAGAAAGCGTAACAGTAAACACCTACAATGGCCGAAAATTACAACCACTAGCCACAATAATAAAGGAGCCGCACCAGTGAAAACACACGACAGACAAAAGACAGGCATAAATAACGTGAAGTACTCGAGAAAGCCGGACTTGGTATCGGCACTAGTAAAATAGCTAGCTAGTGGTAGAGTTAAGCCTGTTTACTTTTTAACAAAACCTGTCCTTACTCTATTCCTAATGGTACATGTATAAAAAACATACAAATAAAAACCCGATACAGGTAGCTTACTGACTTTGAACTACCATCTTGAAGAACAAAACTGGTATAAAACTTTATTTATAACGATGGATCAATTACAGCTCCTCTCTAAACCACCGGCTAGCTCAAGGAGCCTAGTCTATTTGTAAAGCACTGTCACACAACAGTAGAAAAATCAAATCCAAAGTTTCCCAAATGGTTTTGTAAACAGTCATCAAAATTTTCAGCAGTGTCAATAAGCGGTTAGTATACGTATTACATCTTTAGGCCATTAAATTTTAAAGCCAGTTAAGCCAGTTAAACGGATTAATTTCCAATACCCTACCGATATCAACTATTACGTAAAGAATGTAAGTTACGTGTAAATTTTTCTGTATCTTTTATCAGTTTCTGGAACTTTCAAAAAACATTTCCGTAAAGACGAGGATGAGAAATGCCTTAGGTAGTAAGCGTTTTGTGTGTCACGTCGTAGTTAGATATCAGATGTTGATATCTTCTATAAAACTTATGCAAGGGTGGAACAGATGTTTATACTCAGAAAAAGAGAAGTAAGACGAGTCAAAGAGAAGTATTTATAGATAAGGATACTGGTTTTACCGAGCATCTGCAACACTGTGACAGACTGTAATCGATCAAAAATATATACTTTAATTATGAATTCAACAACCTTGAAGGTTTACACGTATACTAGCCTTTCACTGATATTACTAAAATACATAGGGATCCTATACCGGACACTTCAGGAAGCTTTGAGTCTGATTTTCCCTCGTAATGGAAGAATGTTTGGTGTTTCCTGTTGTCCCTTTCATTTCATTCACCAGTAGACTAGGTTCTTTGCGCTAGCCGGCAGTTTAGCGGCGAGCACTCTTTGACTCATCCTTCTACATCGCGTTTTTTCCTATTCCTTCTTTTTATAGAAAGTTTCTAGAGAAAGTATTGTACCTGCATTGATCTTTATACGGAAATGTATGTTAATTATACTATAGGGAAACGGAATAGAGAAAAAGGAATTTTTTGGGTACCCAAGAACCCGCTTAACTTTACCGCTAGCTTCTGCTCGTGCCAATATCCCGAGTTCATATCGTTATTTGTGTTTGTCTCTGGTCTATAATATGTTTTTTTTCTAGTGAGAATAACAAGATTGGTGTGATATAACATTTGTTGTTGTTGTTGTTGTGATATAGGGAAAACGGAAGGATTACTTTGGAGAAAAGTGAGCGAGAACTGAACCGTCAATCTAGATCGAATAATCCAAGGACAATTGCAACATCTGAAAAAAACCCAAAGAAATCAAGACATAACATTAGGAAGGCAAAGAAAAAAATGAAGACGCACACACATACAAAGATGAATAAACCGGACTCACTTAAAACCATGGCTGAGATCGAGTACACCGGTACAGTAAGCATCTCCTGCTTCTTATAAGACCCTCAGCGTGTTGAACATATCAAATCCAGTAAAGAAAACAATAATAAAACTTTTATAGAAAATTTTCTGTTGTCATCAGTCCACAAGATGGTTTATATCGGCCATAAAATGTCTTGAGTGATGACTTCAATTTATGGGTAGCATACCATTGTTTAAGTAGCCTATTTGGGAGCAACCGGGCTCTATCAAGAAAGTCACTGAATCGACTATGCCTTGCGTTATTAATCTTGTATTATCAGCGAACGCGACTTTCTAAAAGTCATCGAAGAATATCAAATTAACCTTGGTCATCCATAAAAAAGAATCGTCCCTGATTTTTCTATTTATCTTTATATCACTTTATATATATTATTTTCTACATGGAGAATTGTTTAGAAATTTATCTATATGATTTAAGCATACAAGGAGAGGTAACTCTACTTTGCAAAAATAAGCATTAAAACAATATTCATATGATTATAAAGTGCCAAATAAACACTAAATATACATAAACCGCCTTTACTTTCGTTTTCTGCATTTTTAAAATTACTTAAAAAAACAAAATACCGAATATCCTGTGAATTAAGTTTTTGCATACGGCTATTTAGACAACTTATGTCTCTCCTTTACAAAATATTTGGAATTCCATCATACGAATAAGCAATGAATGGACATGGAATACAAGCAAATGAGACAATATCAGTTAAATTACGTGTTTAAACAAATAATAGAAGAACGCTTTTATTGTTGTTCATCATCTTGAAGTCACCATGAGGCCTTCAACAATTTGCTATGTTCATACCTCATAGTAAGTTCAAGACGATCCCTATAGCACCGGTTTGAGCGGAATTCATTGCTGGATGTCGAGCAACGCTACATCCATGTTTATTATGTCATGGATGCGGGATAGTTAACAAACATAAAATCAACTGATAAAGCATTCTTACAATTGCTGTCCTCCGTTGTCTGACAAAAAAACCAATAGAAGACAAACACAACGTTAAAACAACCACAGGGCACTCATCGAGTCAATAGTGAGAAAACTTGGCATAATAAAATTATTAGATGTGGTCACAATGATCAAGTGGTCAGAATAGTAATTGGGAAAAAAAAAATAAAATAAAATAAAATAAATAAAATAAATAAAATAAAATGCCAAAATTTGAAACTATGATAGTGTATCCATATGAGAAATCCTCTCAGGAACTAGTATACCATAACTGAAATGTATATAGAGCATACATCTCTCGCACGGGGAATCTTTTTACGGACTCCACATTGCAGGAGAGACAAACTCCAGTCTTAAATAAGCAATGAAGGGAAATGGAGTAAAAGCAAAGTAAGTGAGAACAGAACCGTCAGTCTGAAAAGAACAATCCAAGGACAATGGAAACGTCGGAAAAACAAAGAAACGTAGACATAACATGAGCACGGCACAGAAAAGAAAAAGAAGACACGCCATATATACAAAAATGAACAACACGGACCCATATCGTTATTCGTGTTTGTCTGTTGTCTATATTATGTGTTTTTTTCTAGTGAGAATAGTGAGAATAACAACACTGGTGTGATATAACATTTGTTGAGAACAACGCTTTTATTGAGGCCTTCAACAATGAGCTATGCTCATAGTAAGTTTAAGACGGCCCCAAGCACCCGTTTGAGCGGAATTTATTGCTGGATGTCGAGCAACGTTACATCCATGTTTTTATGTCATAAAATCAACTGGTAAAGTATTCTTACAATTGCTGTTATCCGTTTTCCGACAAAACAACCAATAGAGGACAAACACATTGTTTAAACAACCACAGGGTCACTCATTGAGTCAATAGTAAGAAAACTTGGCATAATACAATTATTTATTATAGCTGATCTTATTACATAAATGATCTATCTGGAACAGCCAAAATCAGCAAGAGATATGCAGGAAGAAAATACTCCTTAATTTTAAGCAATATTGTATTGCAAGTTTCCACAGAAAAACATTTTTCGGGCCAGCTGACTACTTCGCTGGTAAACACCAACAGTCCACCAATGGAGGTCATCGACCCAATGGTAATAAATAACAAAATAATGAAGTAACTATGATTTACTTTCTGCATATTTTCTGTACATTTTTTACTCTCAGTGCAAAATGATATTAACAATTGACAATTGAATACTCAAATGATAAAAAGTTGATGTTCATAAATGTATTTAGGTAAACAAAAGCGTGATTTATACTCAACACAAAATGAAGTTTAAATGTATAAATTGTTTTGTTTCTTGAATCACATACAACATACTCAGATTTAAACCTCAAAGTCCAAACCACTTAAAACTACTTTTAAAATGAAATAAAAGTGACAACAGGACACATCTAAAATGGCTGAAGAATTATAATCACAGGAAAAACACAAATAAGGCAAAAGACAAACGTAAACAACGATAGGAACTCGGGAGAGCCGGACATGGCACCGGTACTAGTAAAAGCCAGCGATAGGGTTGAATACATTTTACTCATTTGTGTTTTGAATATCTCTGTTACTTAATTACTGGTAATTAGGAAACATTATCCGGTTCGTATTTTAGACATTCAAACAATTGATACAGGGTTACAACAAAAGCGGGTTTCATAAATAAAAGGAAAATAGATCATGTAATGTAAAACATTTTAAGAGCATTTTTCCACGCGCTGTTTTGTGGCAAAGATAAACTTTGTTAAATTTCAAACTAAAAGAATTATGAATTAAGATGACTGTATTCAAAATATATGATTTTTTTCTGCCAAGTTCTTTCTATGTACATGTATGTGGCATGAATTATCAGCCTTGTATATATAGACTAAGCCTGTTGCCAATTGGTATAGCTTCAAACAAAGAAAATATATTCTATTTTGTAAGAAGCGCAACAAATATTTATTTTTTGAATATGAAAAATTGCAGGGAAAGGGGAAACTGGAAAGCGCAAGAAAGAGTGCCTGCTGAACGACCTTTTCCAAAGAGAATTTGCTGCTTAATGGAAACACATGCTTCATGGAAACACATAAAAGAGTTTACACTTCAAGATGAAGGAAAACAATAAAAGAACTGTCTCATTGCTTTATTGTAGAGACTTTGTCTCGTGTGCATTTACCCCATATCCCTTCATTGTATATCTAAGACTGTTTGTATGGAGATGATTGCCCTCCAACACTTTTTGGCTACAAAGTTCGCGGAAATACAATATTTACCCCGAATAGATAGGGCAACACCTCTTGAGGACATGGCAGAAAAAATTCCTGACCATCACTAATAGTATGATTTTAAACATTTGCTTTATGCAGTTTTTTTCCTTTTGGCGGAGCATCATTTCCTTTTAGTGCGATATCTCAATTTTGTCTTAAACTTGTTTAACTTGACATGAGGGTAATGACAATATTATCGAACAGAAATTTCAAAAGCCGAAATACAAATTACAAAAAGACAAGCAGGTGCAGACCACTGGAATATTCTCAGCCGCAATGGCCTGGACTTTGTAGAGGCATTTCAAAAGAAATGGCGGGTTAACCCGGTTTTATGGCGCACCAAAACCTTTCCCTTCCTCCTCCTTGATTTCAAATGTTTCTGTGGGAAACAAATTAGTACCAACATTGTTTTAAGATTATGATTATTTTTTTTAGTTTTAGCTTACTGGAACATTGTAATTTATAGAGTGTATTATTCCCAGTTTTTATCACTCTTTTATATAACTTAAGTTATTAATGGTGTGCCGACTACCAACAATTACACAATTATCCATTGGCGTACATTTCAAGACATTTCTAAGTGAAATAATGTCTTTTTAAGGTGAAGAGTCAGTAAAAACAAATCTCATAGAATTTTTTAAAAATTTTGCATGATGATAGATATTATCAAATTACATAGAGATATCGAAAAAAAAATTGGGGGTAACCGACTTAGTTTTTTCGTGACAGCTGCCAGAAGTTAGAAGAAGTCGAAACCCTCGATTTAACAAAGAAATAACGTGAAAATCGTGAAAGAAACCGCGAAATTTGTGTTTAATTGTCATTTTGAGGTAAAACATATACATAGAATTTTTCATAAAACTAAATATATATTTTAAATGTGCTGATCAACATATTAATGTAAAAAAATCTGGGGGTCACCGATTTTGTTTTCTCGCAAGAGACATTTGAAATCAGCATGACATGTCAAATTTTTTTACCAAATTGCGACGTCGCATATAAAGATAGAACTTGACGTCGTAAATCATCGAATGATTTGCTTTCAAATGAGAATTATAGATGGGAACTTTTTAAAAATATGTTTTCATGTCCGTGCTATTAGAAAAAGAGAGCACGGACTGATTGAATATTTAAAAAAAAATAAAAACGGGAGAAAACCAATTGTACTTCATTTATACAAATTTTTACATATTCTTTTAGAATGTATTATTCAATTAGAGTACATTATTACGGACATATAGTTCTACACTGATATATTTACTTTCAAAGTAGAAATAAACAGAATAAGATAATAATTTAGAAGAAAAAAATATCACGGGTAGAAACATATACAAATACATGTAAATCAAATACATATGTAAATATCCAGGCGTATTGATGGATGTGTATCAATGATTTCCTCGGATTTCGCATATTCGCTATAAAAAGCATCTCTAGTAAGTTTCCTATAGCAGAACAGCCTTATTTTGTCGATCTAACTAATCTAGATCTCCTAACGGAACACGTCCAGATAACTTTGTTACGACCTATGTCCTTGCGGAATTTGTCACACACTATATCAGTATGGTACGCTTCCTTGTAACTAGTAATCATTTTCTTGTTGAATAAAGCAATTATAGGCCTGACTGTCGACATAGAGATTCGGTACTCAAAAGTAGCATCGGGTCTTACAACGATGCAACAATTCGTATAAGGACGAATATGATAATAGCTGTGTGATCAGCCTTTTCTTCCATTTGCTTAATCTTACCACGTTTTTATAGGGATTTTGAATTTGAAAAAAATAATGATAAGAATGGATTCTGGACTTCATCTCAATTTTTGGGTGTACTCTGGATTCGGGGGGTTATAACCTAAGATAGCTGTTAAATTTTTCCAACACAATTTAATATTGCTAAGACATTACTATTATTTTTTACTCTAATATCGCGCCATGGATATCATGAAGGGGAAAAAATGAAATAAATATTCATTTTCCGGTTACTATATATATGTTATTGAGTATAAAGTGAACATTTTGGTGATGAGTTGTTGTATTGGGAATGGTTGACAAGACAACAATGGAACCTGAAAAACTGACATATAGGCCGTGTTCAAACTACAACTAAATGGAATCGATCCAAATTCACGTTCATATTTGAAAATTTGAATCGATCCAACGCAAATAGGTTTTAACGTTCTCATTAAAACCGATCGCGATCTATCGCATGCTTGTTTCAAAGCACTTGAATCGATCGCAATCGATCCCAACTGTCCACACCAAAGCCGTTATCGTTTCTATTTGAATCGATCTTTTTGACACCACCTCTTTTTATCGGACCAAATAAGATCGATTGCAATCGATCTTTTTATAGTATGAACAGCAAAAACAAATTGGCATCGATTGCGTTCGATTTAAATCATGTAAGTGTGAATGGGGTCTATATATAGACCTTAAATCGATCGCAATCGATCCTAACTATTCTCATCAAAATTCTTCTCAATTTGAATCGATCTTTTTGAGATCACCTCTTTTATATGGGACCAAAAAGATCGATTACAATCGATCTATTGATAGTGTGAATAGTCACAACTAATTGAAATCGATTCCGATCGATTCGAAACGGGGTCATAGAAGCGATATAAATAGGTATCACACACAAAACACTATCATTATTTTCTATACTAGTAAATGAAATTGGAATGGCGTGAGTAATACAAATGAACTCAAAAGAAAAGATTTCGTAAATCAAAATATCTTCAACTCGAAGAGATGAATCACACGCATTTGTAACTGGAAATGGCCTGGGTACGTGAGTATCGTCTTCCCGATTAAATTTAGAAACGTATACCAAGATTAGAAAAAAAACTTTTTTTCTCATAACAACAGTTGTCAGAGAAATGTTATGAAAAGAAAGAATTTCGTTATTCCATTACCATTCATATTAAATTTGTGAGACTTTAATATTCCCGTAAATCATCGTCACCGCAGAGGAGAAAAACCTATACAGCCTTTGTGCATTGTATATTTTAAATCAAACATTCAGACAAAAAGAAACCTGATTAGACCTAAATAATTTATCGCAGTCACAACAGTTATTGAGGTTGGAAGTACATTTGTAAAACTTGAGGCATTCCTTAACAAAAGAGACGTCCCCAGCGGGAATATTTGACGCCAAAATTACGTCCCCTGTTACTGTTACGTCGCAGAAAAGTTGTTTTCAATACGTGGCGCTTTTTTCCTGACTCTTTACCTTAATGGCAACAAACCTAAACATTTACAGTGATACTTACAACAATAGGATGTCGGTTACATCTGTATATTAGACTGTTTGTATAGCATAATTCAACGTTAATTCGGCAGGATTTGGGTCTTTGTATAGCATAATTCAACGTTTCAGGCTTAATAGTACGTGCAAATGTTATAAGGTGGATGAGATGAAAATTGGGTAAGTGGAAGAAATCTTGCCTTGAATGAATCCAAATGTCAGGTATACGATTTTAGTGTCTTATAAACATAGTTGAACGTATACATTGATAGTCATCACTCTTGCCTGATCCATACTTCATCAGGTAAGGATAAGTATAGTCATGATACAGAAACCCTTAAAATCATCAAGCAACTGAAAGGTTAATTTCAATAAAATTTAGGAACAACTTTGCATAGCAGGACATCGTGATTGGCCATTTGTAATATATTTGCAAATAATTGGATATTGTGTTGTTAGAAAAAACACGCATATTATAAATAGGGGTAATAATAAAATGACCGAACATAGTGGTCAAAAGCCGAAGTCCATGAAACAAAAAAAAGACAATTCAGGTAAAAACCACCGGCAGAATTGTCGACCGCAATGGTCCTGGCTTATTACAGACATTTCCGGTTTTATGCCTAGCCAAACCTCCTCTTGTGGCAATGTAGTTCCATCAGGTCTCATTTTATTAAAACTGAATCATGCAAGCAAGCTGTTAAATTCAAATAAAAAAACAGATTCCATATCTTAATAATATTACGGCAAACAATCAACAATTGAAGAAAGGGTGAACTAAGAGAAAACTTTTCACACGGTGAAATTAGAAACTGTTGCGCGTTTCTTTAAACGAACCAAAATTGCACTAAATGTTGTTGTTTTACCTTATCACTATTAATCATTGTTAACACTGCTAGTGCTTTAGTTATATGGCGTTCTTGTTCCTTTTGCTTTATTTGTTTTGTCTTTGTCATACTGTCTCAATTCGTGTTGGATATGAATTGCCGTTATTTTGTATTTATGATTTTAGAATTCCCCCTTTCCTCATTCTTGCTTCGGTATTCGATTGCCGATGCAATCTTACTTACTTTACTTCCTTTTCTTCAGACTATAGCTGTATTATGTGCAATAGTTCTTCTTCTTTGAATTATTCTTGTGTAAACTTTCAAAATTGTATTTTGTTTATTGCGAGCAAGCATGGTATAGAGTATGGAAAATGAAATGTTTTCAGAGAATGTATTTGAGAAAACAAATGGGGTTGGTGATTTTCCAATATATTCTCCAAATTTCCAAGTATTTACTTAGGATTTATGTCGGTTTGGGCATGGATAGTCTCACAGTATGCTTGATGCATGTCTCGACTACAGACAAAATCTTCGTTCCATAGACAATACAATAGTTGAACAAGAAAGATGAGGATCCAACAACATATCTTTTCTTGTAATGAGTTTTGAGTGCTTTTGGTATGCAGTACAGGTAGGATACGCCTTGATTCTTATTTTAGCTTCAATGTTCAACGAGGAAATGATAGACCTGTGATTGGACAGCATTTCATATTTGTCAAATGACATGAAGTATTGTGGTCAATGCTTAAGTTTTTGATGAAATGTTAATAAGCATGCCCAACATTTATATGCTATTTTATGCTCCATTGTTAGCCATTACTAAATTAAACTAGTACTTTTCTTATTCTATGAGACAATAAAATTCTTCTCTCGATAAAAGAGAGCATAAGATGAAAAGAATCACAGGAAAAGGTTCTACAATGGCTAAAAATTGCATGCTACAATTTGCCACGGAGCTACAAACTAAAACAAAGATAGGAACTCGGGAGAGTCGGTACTGGCAAAAGCTAACGGTAGTGTTAAATCGATTACTATTGGGTACCTTTACCTCTCCTTTATCTGTCCCGTTTCAATATAGTATATAACTCCAATTGCTGATGCAACGTCCAATTTGATTGGTCAACGTCATGAACAACAAAGTTATTTCTCGATGAACTTTTCTTGCCCATTTATACACTACGACGTTAAATAGTGCAGTATATGGTGACGTAAAAATCAGTGACATTGTTCAAAGTTCAAAGGATTGAAATTATAAGAAATAAAAGTAATTTTGGAGGAGTTTATGGATGTGTAAACGCGGCCTATCACTCACAAACTCTACATAAAGTCCTTCGGACTTTATTTAGTTTGTGAGTGAGTCGGCCGCGTTTACACATCGATAAACTCCTCCAAAATTACTTTTATTCCTATAATATACATAAGAATTAAATCCAATACAGGTAGGGTACTAACTCTCTGACCACAATCTTAAAAGGACAGCAAATATAATTTTGAAAGATGGGTAAAATGGTGCCGCTTAATTGCTGGCTAGCTCAATGAGCCTAAGTAAAAAACCGGTCGAACTACGGACGAAAAATCCAACCCAAAACTTCCCAAAGTGTGTGGTCATGTACTTTATTATATTGCAGACAACGGCAGTATGAGTGAGAGACCAGTATATATGTACAATGAATTGAATGATTTTAGGATAGTAAAAATATTCCTTTTCGAAAAAGTATATTCATCTCAAATTGACAGTCCATATAATAATTTGAAAAGCGGTTAATATACATGTATAAGAAAAGAGATGTTTTTGATACACCGAAACATGACAAATAGCAAAACAAAATTTTTATATTTCGGTGAGTTAAGTAACATGCGGTCATCGATACAGACACAATGTTTAAAAAATGTGGCTATTGTGGACAATTAGACTTAATTTTGAATACACGAGTAGATCAGCAACGACATTAGTAGTTTACCAAAATGAGCATAAGGCATAAATAACAAAATACCAACGTTATTGTAAATTTACTACACGAATCTGCATATGATCATTTCGACAAGTTATATCTCTTAAGTGCAGATAATTCAAAACACTGGAAAGCCAGAAATGTAAAGATGTATAAAAACTGATAGGGAACAATATATCCAGGTTTACAAAATAAATGTTTTTATTGTAGAATGGTATCGGAGCCCCCTCGAGTTATCGCCCCTTGACCTATCTGTTTTTTAACATTAATTGTCAGTTGTCCCCAAACGTCAAGAAATTTTTTTGACTTGGTCTCTTCCGTTTAAGCATCCAAAGGGGTAAGATCGTATTTTTTATCATCATAAAATACTTCGAAAAATAAAAAAAACTAGCAGAAATATATGAAAGCAAATCATAATCTTTAAATCCAATGACGATTTTTTAGGGTCAAGTTAGATTTTGACTGTGGATGGCACTAGATTTTAGATTCAAGTTTGTAATTTTTTTTTTGAAATGTTCAGGTGCACATGGCTGCCACAACATCATAAAAATATGAAAGGTGGACGTCTTATAAATCATAATCCCCATTCCTGTTCGAATTTAAATTTATACGCAAATATTTAATTGAAATGCAAAATAATTATTTCTAAATATTCCGAGGAAGGGGGAGGTGGTTGTCGTTTTGATTAACATTGCATCACCCTTAACAAATATTGGTTTTCTTTTATTTGAGGCTTTATGCAATATGAGGAGAAGCAAACGAAAAACAACCAACGTCTATGGGTCCGGACGGAGCGCCAAAATGACAAAACAAGGGAGCGTGGACTGGCCAGAACCCCCGCAAATTCCAGCTAAAAGAATTAGTACTACGCCCAATACTGTTGGTGATCCAGAGGCGATCGAACCTGTCTGCATTCATCGTTTCGTCCATACTTTGTGTCAGCCAGAACCAGAAACACAACAGCCCAAGGTAATAGTGATGCTTTAGAAACCCCAATAGAACAACACATTGTAAATCAACCTATCAATGTTTGTCCAATCCAAAGCATACACTCAAACTTAAGAGCCAACGTTTTTCAAAGAAACAAAGGGAAAATAATATGTTGGGAATATGTTGGCTTACACAACCTCGTTGAGACAACAAAAACTGAACAAAATGAGAAACAAATTGTTCTTCAAACCAGGGAAAAAACCAAACAAATGTATCGATTCAATAGAAAAATTGGACCGATGCATTTATAAATAAATATTTGAAAGCATTTACCGCACATCCTTAAAAATATCATGACATAAATATATGAATGACATCCGTTTGGGTGCTTAAAGGTTACAGGGATCAAGCTAAAAAATATACGATGAACAACTTAGACTCCGGATGAGTCTCGATCCCACAAAAAACTAGGCCACAGTCGACCGAGAACTATATGGTTGTTAAATATGTTCGATTTTGGTTTGGTTCACGATAAAATCCAGAAGGAATTCTTTTCTCAAATGTTATAAATTTTAACTATAAAGGGTACTGTGACAGAACACCATGCACTTATAAGCACATGTGCACTAAATGTTCAGGGGCACATTCGTTTCTTATGTTCCAAAACCAAGGTTCGTCAGTTTCTAAGCCTATTCATACCAGGACAAGTTCCCCGGTTACGGCTGTTGCAAAACCGGTAAATAATAATTTGTATTTCAGACAAAGAGCGGCATTCTGTAAACCATGGACAGCATCCCCAAACTACGGCAGACCACGGAATTTGGGACCTCGGCATTTCCCCTCTTAATGTAAACCGAATATTACAATGTTTACAAAAGTATCCACTAGTCGAAAAGTCTAAAGGTTTGACGAATAGTAGGGTGCCCAAGGACCAAAAAGACGCTTATTTTCGAGTTTGGGTTAAAGGAATCACACACGGCTAATTTTTGTTTTAAATGAAACAACAGCTATTAAATTTCATCTTTTTAAGGGTACCCTGAACCAGTGCTTGGGATATGGTATCTTTAAAGTAATAGGAAATAGTAGTACTCTCTTATTTTCTAATAAAAAGTTATTCACGATAAAGCGAAGACTTGAAATATTTATTTGAATCATAGAATGCAAGTTATTTTTGATTGGTTTTTGTAATTTATCGGTCTTAATGGCGGGGTAAATTTGAGTCTAAATTAACGACATTTTCACCGAATGCGAAATAACTATGCTTTATTTCTGAAAAATTCCAACTTTAACGAAAGGAAATATACAAAGTGTACATATGCTCCAAAAATCATGGATGTAGTGTCCACCGTTAAAGAGAAATCAACAATTAAAAAGCCAAAATTTGCGCAAAACTTTCAAATTTTAGTCGATGTGAAGACCATGCCGATTGGTCATGTTCTTCCATGTGTACAACGAAAGATAACTCTAATCATTTCTTGTCAGAATTACTTAACAAGCCCAAGTCTAGTTACATAGCGGGAATCTAATGACAATTTTACGTTTCTTGTGTTTTGATTTTCCAAGCACATGTGTTTGTTTCACGTTTAAAATCACTTTTCCACATCATTTCAGATAATATAATAGGATTTTGTTTCAGTAGGAACGGTTTTACTAAGATTTATATTAATGTGTGTTTTGGGGGGGAAAATTGATTTATTTATACCAATAACAAAAGTGCGATTTATTTCACCTAAACTAAGTTTATTTTTCAGCGGTTCGTTTTAAAATTAAATTCAAGCTTTCTTTTAAAGAATAACCCTATAAAAGTCAGAAATGCGCAGTTCTTTATATCCGAAAGAACCCCTAATATCATGGAAGTGCAAATATTCACAATGACAGGCCTTTAAAACAAAATGCAACCTTTGAAACTTGTGGACTAAAGGCAACAGACAAATCATTATAAAAACTAAAACTAAAGAACTACCCAAATAAAATTTACAATAATATTCGAACTTCGTTGCAGTTTTATCTTTGAAATGAAGCCCTCTTTAAAATGCATCAAAATTTTCAAAATTTTAGGAGCTGACCTTTGACCCCGTCTAAAATAAAAAGTGACCAAATTCAATCTCTACAACTTCGTCCGTTCGTTGCGCGATGGTATCCTCTTTCCAAACATGTAGAATACAGGAGTGTGTTATTCCGTTAACCCAAAATCGGAAAAATCGTCTCTTGGGCACCCTACTAGAAAGGGATTGTGGGGAATTTCGATTAAATTACACACGTCCGAGAATCTACAAAGAAAATATAAATTTAATTTCCTTCGAACAACACAAAAACGAACTCAAAACAAACATTCAGAAAGAAGTCGAAATGGATCGGTTTGCAGGTCCTTCAAAAAATTTGCCTATATCAAATATCCAAACATCCCCCATTGGCCTTGTTCCCAAGTCTAAAGGGAAGGCGTCGCATAACGCACTTATCAGACACATGTGACAACAGTATAAAGTTTTACATCAACCCTATCCACTGTACAGTTAAATATACTAATCGAAATGCTTTGCAAATTAGGGAAAAACGCAAAGATCGGAAAAATTGACGTGCAAAGCACATTTCGCTTGATAAGAATTCATTCGGGAGACTCTGATCTATTGGGTTTGAAATTTGACAACGAATATTATATAGATAAATATTTACCTTTTAGCTGTTGCCGAAGCTGTCAAATATTTGAAACCTTTATATCTTTTCTACATAATGGCTCATTAAAGAAAGATCGGGCATTGAAACTCTAGACCATTACCTAGACGATTTTATTTTTGCTGGAGAAGAACAAACTGGAAATTGTAAAAAGTTAATGGACTGCTTTTCCTGTGAATAAAGTATGCGCATTTTGACAATTTATTTCTCTTCAGTGCAGTTCAAATCAAAAATTTGGAAATCCATAAATAGAAATATCTGTAAAATCTGATAGAGAATAAAATACTAATAGACTCTAAAAAAGCAAGCCACACGGATCTGAATAGAAAGCCAAAATAAGCCAAGGAGCTTTGCATAAGGGATATACTTCTTAGTGTTAAACACAGTTTTCTATTTTAGATATTGTAACTTTCAAAGTAAAATCGGTGTTCGAACCACCACCGAAGTTCTAAATGTTTTAAATCAAGAAAAAAACACAACAAAATCAGAAATTTACAAACACAACATTCGAAAACAAAAACTGTGTGTGAACTCTATTTATTCTTTAAATTTCTAAGAAGAATTTCTATCGCTCCCGGTTTCTAAATTCATTTTTTAATTACTTGGCACTACAACGTGAAAACACCATTGAGGTGAATTTTTAAATTTTCATTAGTTGTTATATTAAGTCAATGTTCTTATGATAATAATTAACTGTAGTCTACACCAATAGCTACAAATCAAATTTAAAATATAAAACTGAGTAGTTTTCTTTTTCCAAATTGTTGAATACGATGAACAGTTAATAATAGCAACGCATACTTTGAGCGGAAAGATTCCATTATGGTTATAAATTATTAAAGAAATAAAAAGATCGAATATCTTTATAGGGTCATATAAAGCCGCCACCTAAAGCGAGCACTCTTTCTAAATAACGTATTGTCTTATTCTTTCCTTCTCAAGATTGTGGTCTTGGTGTTAGTAGTCTACCTGTATTGCGTTTATTTGTATGTGTATTATACTATATGGAAACGGGATAGAGAAAGGGGATGTTTCGGTACCCCAAACCATTTTAACTCTACCGCTAGCACTTGCTAGTGCCGGTACCAAGTCCGGCTGTCCCGACTTCCTATCGTTGTCTATGTTTGTCTTTTGTCATTTTATTGTTTTTCATGTGCAGCTCCCTGGTAGATTGTGGCATGTGATTTTAATTTTCGGCCATTGTACGTGTTTTCTGTTATCTTTTCTGCATTAATACCTTTTCTTGTGAGATTTTGAATCAAATGTACGGCATTATTTCATTCTATAAATTAATCATAATAAAACCAAAACAATATGTGTAATGTTTATTGCTCATTAAAATTATTGCAGTTGGAGTTAACATATGTGTTATGGTCTCATGTTCATTTACTCCATATCCTTTCGTAAAATATTATTATGAAAATAATTATTAACTGAAAAGAAATTAACTGAATCAAATTTCTTCAGGGATTGTAATAGAAGATGTTGACTCGGATTAAATTCTTTAAAAAAAATCAAATTCAGAACATAACTCTGTTCGATCAAACAATAGTGCAATTAC